>JANQBM010000004.1:28745807-28769300 GCA_025594535.1 Erythroxylum domingense
ACGCCACCCTCGCGGGGCACGGATCCGGGTATCACTGTCGATATCGGGTTCGGGTTCAGCGGTAGTGGGGTGTTACAAAGCCTCACCTTCCTTGTTGACTTTTCACCTTGTAACCATCCTTTTTAGATCCAATACCAGTATACCACTTGAAAGTACCTCTGCTTTTACTGGTGTAGAGCGCTTCCTCTTCTCCCTTCAGCGAGACGCCTCCCATTTGCTTGGCCATAGCTTCTTAACCTGCAAGTAAATTTTTTAACTCAAAAAGTGATGATTATATCAACCATCCCCGTACAGTAGCAATGAACCCTCGATATTTAGGTCTCAGACTATGGATAATTATTCTCTTTATCCTGGTTTCCCCAATAGGAGCTGTCAGATCTAACTCTGAAATTTCTCGTCATATCGACTTCACCTTGTGAAAGTATTGAGCAGTTGTCTTGTCATGTTGTGCCATCGATAGCAACTCGTTCTTAAGAAGTTGCAGTCTTGTATCGTTCTTCTTTGAAAGAGTGTAACAAAAGTGTCTCATGCTTCCTTCGATGTTTTGGCATCCTGGATGTGCTCCAACATTTCTTCTTCAATTGTGATATTTAAAGCAAACATCATGTTGCCTGCTTTAATTTTCCAATTTGGCAAGATGCCATTGGCATCTTCTGTCGCCGATTGTGTAACTTCACCATCACCGTCAACCTCCAAAGGTCCTAACCTTGTAGGTAGGACTCCATACATAGTGCCCATGTATTGTAGTTTTTGTTGTTGAGCTTCTTGCTTCCTCCAACTACTTGAAGGTCACCCATCGTGCCGGCAAGACTTCGACTATACCGAACAAGCTTGACTAACAAACATGTAAAGTACCAAATTCCTCACGGCTTAAGATATCTCCACCAAGAACGATCCCTGACCGTCCCTCTCTGATACCAATTGTTGAGTAAAATTTAGAGTACACAACTCTAAACTTACTAATATTGGACCCAATAAGTAAACAAATTACTTGTATTATACCCACACACACAAAACTCTACAATACTTTCCAAAGACCACTCCCAATTTGAAAAGAAATGGACACTCAATAGGAAGTTCACAACTTACACTGAAGACACCACACTCAAACTAAGAATACAAAGACTTATTTGTTGTTTTAGAGGACGCCTAACCCAAATGCAAGGGAGGATTTATAGTCTTCACCATGCAACGTAAACCATACAAATATTAAAGTAAGAAATAATCCTAGCCATACATTATTACCACATTCTACACACTTCTCTTAAAAAATCTACGTTCTACATCCCTCTACAATTGTCTCTTAAAAATATCTTCCTTCCACATTTGTTGAGAAGCTTCCATTGTCTTGGCTTTAGATAAAATGATTGGACTTTTATTTACCTTGGGCTCAAATAGGTTGGGCTTTGTAATGGGCTAGGGTTGATCTTCAACAAAATCTTAGGAAAAAAACTCTAATCTTTAAAATTATTTAAAAAATCTTCGTAATTTTCAATTTTCTATAAAAACCTCTTCTTTTAGATTTTAAATTAAAAAAATAATGAAGCACATGCAATATGTTCATCAAATGTGAACTAATCAAATGCTATTTATATCAGGATTCAACCTAAAACTTAAACTCGAATCAAATTAATTAAATATGAATCAAACTAATAATTTATTATAATTATCTTAAATTATTAATTTAAGTTAAATTTAATTTGTGTACATCAGATTTAAGAGTTGAGTTAGATTATCATATTAGTGACATTTGATTACTCCATGTTTAATGTTTATACTACATATATTTTATTGTTATTTTTTAGCTAAAGTTTAAGAGAAGGAGTTAAAAAAAAAAACCAGAAACTAGAAGGGGTTTTTTTGAGAAATATAAGATTAAGGAGTTTTCAAAATTTTCTTAAACTGCGGTAGGTTTATCTCTTTTACGCTTCTTTAAAATCTAATTTAGAAAAACTACATAAATGCTAATTTTTTTGTTTTGTTTATTTAATTTTATTTTACTAATAAAAAATTAAAAAAATCTAAAATTTTGACCAATCTATAGTTAAATTTAAAAGTAAATAAAAATAATTATTTTAAATTTCTGTATGATTTAATTTTTTATTTCAATTTTTATATTTAAAATTCTATATTTGTCTCTTGTGATATTATTTAATTATGGTATAATTTTTTTGATATTTCAACAGTTCAAAATATAAAAATTAAAATTAAAAAAGGTTACACCAGTCTCATTGTATTTGTGTAACGATATTCTGTAAGATACCATAGTAGACAAGAAGTTGCCAAATCCAAATGCGATCTCGAGCTTTATTAACTTTCCCAGCTCTAGCCAGAATCCACTCAACAGTCCTTGATAAGGCAACTTCATGGTGGTGAAGGAAAATATAGTTCGAATCGTATTCAAGGTATAAAGTATAAAGCAGGTGCTTGGTGGAACAATTAAAAATCCGGCCTTTACTGGCCAGCAGCAAATGCCTCGACTGGGAAAGTTTTGGTGATACCTGCGAGGCTCTTGAAGTGAATTTTGCCCGTAGGAGGCTGATCAACAACTATCTCACTAACTGGGGGCCAAAGCATGAGTTCCTTAGCCTTCACACCCTTGAGTTTCTTGATCAGTTTTTTGCTAACATAGCCAGTGATTTGACTGTCATAACTTACAAGTTTACTGATCAACTTGAAGTTATGTTCAACCTTTTTCTTTTGGACAACCCAGAAATATCCTGTGTTCTTTACAAAACCAACTTCAACGACATCTTCAAGAGGAAGTAGTCCCAGAGGAAGTCCAAATTCCTCAAGAAGAGAAACTGCCATTTTAAGCCCTTCCTCATGACCCTTCTTGATAATTCCTCCTTCCTTCTCGGCCATAGCTGATGGTTTCCACGTTTCTTGTTGAAAGGCAACTATGGGATAGTGTGTTTGAATGGATTTAGTTTGTGATCATGTCTCTATTAATACAAGTGATTGCACGGACAAGACAAAATTGATGGAGAAACCAAAATTAATAGCATTGTATTAGCCACCAAGAATATTATACAGTTTTTGTCAGTACTCGTGTTAAATGCTGTGCAAACATTGGAAAAGAAACCTATTTTGTCAAGTTCTCTGCGGTCATTTCTCAATCATTTCAGTTGTCTGAAAATGGGAAATCTACTATGCCCTTGGATTACGAGGAGTATCTTCCCTTATGTCAAGGTATAAATTCACTTGGATGCCTGGAGGAAGGGGATTACGTATGGCCAAAAAAATGAAACCAGGTTCCAACAACTTCCATTGCATCTTAAGGATTTCCTTTGGTCAATTTACTGAACTTACTCATAATATCAATAAATAACTTCGAAAACTGTCACCTTTCTTATTGCTTCTTCACTTTAATGGTTAGTATGAAAGGTTCCAGATTAGCTAGAGAAAAGCCTCTTTGGGACGCAGAACAGCAGGCCAATTGTCTCAATTTGTTTAGCGCTATTTCAGTTTGTTGTTTCGTGCAGAATACAATGTCTAAAAGGTTGATTGGCGTTGAAAGGTAATTGCAACTGAATAGGTTTGGGAAGGAATTTATCGATTGTTGTACATGATTTGGCTGTTCCCAGATTAGAATTCTAAAGATTAAATAAGGTGACAGCGCGATATGTGGACCGAAAGCTTACGCTTCAGATGATGAAACCAGGCGTAGATTGGTTTCTTGGACTAACAAGGTGCCATAAGAAAAGGCCATCTCTCTTGTCCTTTCCATGTAGGTTATTCGACCGGCCCTTGGAATTACCTGCAGTCCAATATCATCATTTGTGGAGCTTCATCCAGTGACTAGGCAAATATTTGAACTATGCGCATTCTTTAATTCATTTCACGCTCGGATTTGCAAAAGGTTCATCTAAGAAAACAGACCCTGAATCCCAAAACTACATATAGATAATAATTATGAGATTTATTTTTATATATTATTATTATTATTAAATTATTTCTAGTTGTTACTCTATTAAGACTAAATATTAATAAAGATTAAAGACTAATGCACATCATATTTCTTAATTATAAAAAAATAGTAGATTTCATAAATTAAAAATATAAATATACTCAATTGTTATTTAAAAATAACAATTAGTCATAGACATATGCTCCTCCCTCTCTAGTAAACACCCTCACCTAGACCACCAAAACATTCTAAACACTGGTTCAGTTTTCTTTCCATTTTTAAAAGTCCGCCAATAACATCCTCTTCCCACTTCTTTTACGGAAACAAAACCACTAACGGACTGGAAAACCAAGCAAACACATAGCCAGGAAACCAAGACCAACACCTTCAAGTGTCCTCTACCCAACATTTCCCTCTATTCTTGGTTCCAAACAAACTTCTAAGCCTACAAGTGTCTCGAGGAAGATAACATGGTGTATTGTAGTAGGTGACTCCAACACATTTGGAAGCTAGAGGTTTATTCAGTCTACCGAGAAGGAGCTTGTCTCAACACCACTGTAAATCTTACAGATAGGAGCCAAGAAATGGAGCACATCAGTTGTGGGGTAATTCCTGGAAAGGAGATTAGCATACCCAATGGTGCAGAAATGGGCCATAGTATATGAAAGAACATGGGACTTGAGAGCTTAACGGTGAATGAAGATGAACTCTTTTTCCTCAGAGGACAAAGCTTAAGAATTATAGATACTGGTCTTTGGCACGTATAAAGACATCCTATATTTGTCAAAAGTGTTGGTTTATCATTTTATTTTAGTTGTACTTTAGTAACAAAATAAGTTAAAGGCTTTATTTGTCTTATACATGTTTATCAAGAAAAGAAATTTTCTCTAATATTTTAAAACTAATTTTTCAATTTATTAAATAAAGATTTTCTAATTTATTAAGAAATCAATCTCTAAATAAATAATATAAAGCACTTTCTTAATTAAATTCGAAAATTGTTTTATTTAATTTTGAAAGTAGTTTCCTTTAGTATTAGAAAATAATTTTCTAATTAAAGAAAAGTAATTTATAATGAGATTAGAAATAGTAATTGCTAATTAGATTAGAAATATTTTCAATAGGATTAGAAAGTGTTACTTATTATAATTTAGAATAATTTTGGAAAAGAAAATTTTCTAAATTATAATAAGTAAAAAGAATAATTTAATTAAAAAAATTTTCAATTAAATTTTGTTAAAGGAGTCAAGATAAATTGGAAATAGTTTCCAGTTGAATTTGAAAAATAGTTTTCAAATCAAATTAAATTTGTATTTGGAATAGAAAATTAATTTATTTGGGAATCAGTGGTTTTAATCTAACTTAATTTTTCCAAGGAGTTGGAAATATTATTTTAGATTATAAAGCTCAATAACTAGAATCAAACGAAGCTTGATATTTTATGCATATATTTTGATTATGAGTGCATAAGATGCATACTTTGTTTATATGATTGATGCATATATTAGATGCATGTTATATTATATGTTTTATATGCGTGATATTTTATATTCAATTTTATGTTTGATAAGACAAATAAAATTAAATCCCTCGTTAAAATATTAAGTACACGTTGAGAACGTGATTGGTGCCTTCCATTGTTATAAAAATAAACCAGGGTTTCGTTTATAGTTGGCTTATTGAGCAAACTCAAAGCTGCTTTAACCCGAACGTATTTATTCTTATAACAGTTGGTTCTATTTAACTACTTTGTGTGAATTAGATGAGCAAACTCATGATCATATGAATTTAGAGGCAGGGTTAAGAATAACATATACGATATGGTTTGACAATAGTTGTAACCTAACAGATCTAGGAGTCATATGAGATGTGATTGATAAAATTGTTATCTACCTAATTTAAGTCTAGTTAGTTTGTTAAGCGAACTCAAGATCAACTATACTTGAATGGGATCTTAGCCCACTAGAAAGATTAGAATAATCTTTTCGAATAGTAGTCAGGACTATTATTTCGAATAAAATAGTGGGAGTAACCAAATGCATGATTAAAGTCCTAATCTTATTTGGTAGTCATAGTATATAATTGATTACATGCTTTCTTATATTTGTTTTTGTCCTGAGTAAAATTTACCTTGTTTAATATAGTTGATACTAAATTAGTGAACCCAATTTCTTAGACATAGGTTATGTCTGAGAAGAATTCTCAAAAGTTAGATAGAAAATTGTATGAACATTATTTTCTTTTTCTATAATCCCTGTTGAGGATTCGGTGATAAAGTTTTAGAGATATGTCAAAATCATATAGATGAAAAAATGTATTGACATTTTAAGTCGGAGAAACAAAATAACAGAGAATATTAAAGGAAGAGAGGGAATAAAAGATTATCAAGAACATTGCACAAGACACGGATTCAGGTTTGTTTTGTTACTGTTCAATCCATAAAAGTTTAACAATTGGTATCAGAGCCTGCGTTGTTTGTATTGCCTGTGTTGCATGGTTTATTTTCGTGTATGGAATGTTGTTATCTGTACTATACTGAAACGAAGGGCAACCTATCAGTTTTTCGGTGTTACTTTTGTGCTATGTTTATGTTTGTTAAGAAAGAACCGCAAGACTTGGTTCTTGAAACGTTATTAGCGTGATTTTTCTTGAATCAAATTAAAAGACATGTCTCTGTTTCTGGTTTAGAATAAGAGTAAAATCGTAGAAAGAGAAACCAAAATAAATAAAAAAGTTACATCTATTGCATGGTCTTCCCTTGGTTTGAATGACCTAATTTGTGTTTGTTGTGTTTTGGTTCTGCAAAGACAAAGACATGTGGTTATGGTTGTTTAAAACAAAACAACAAAAATAGGCTTGGGTTTTGAAACGAAAAGGTTGGTTGTCGAAACTAAAAAGATTGGTTATTATAATGATTTTCTTGAACCAATGTTTGAAGACATGCTTTTATGGTATGGACAAAAATCCATGAAAGAACGACGTAGGGATGGAATGTGGTTTGAAACAAAACCATGAAAGAATAATAAAAAACGCAGAAAACGAACTAGAGTCGGCTATCTTGCACAAGAGGGGTAGTGCTTACACAAGCAGTGCATGCGATAGTCACAGCCCACATTAAACACATGCTGGCGACAGGGCCTTTTGGCTTAAAAATTATTTTTGGGCTAAATTTGTTGCCCTTTGGCCCATTAAATAATTTGTTTGGGTTATTTAATAATTATGGCCTAATTTTATGAAGTTTAACTTAGGGTTATATTATGCAACCTTAATTATTAAGTAATTATATTATGGACTTTAACCCTAAGTAAAATAATTTTAGGATGGGACATAATAGATTATTTAATTCATAATTGATTTTGTTTTATGCATAATATAATTTTGAAAATCAGTGCGATATTATATGTTTACTTAGTACTTTGAATATTTTATATTATGCAATATTTGGAGTTAAATATTCCTATTATATGTGGAATGTGCTACATGACATAATGGTAATTTAAAATAGTTTGTTAGTCACAAAGTGACTAAACTAATTTAAATTAAATTTTGTCATATACAATAATTGTCCAATTAAATGTTTATTACATGAAAAGCTTGTTAGTCACCAAAGTGGTCTAGCTTGAAAATTTTAAACATTTAATTGTGAATGTTTCAATTATTCATGTTGATATGATGCTATTAAAATGACATAAAAGTTGAACTGAACAACTGAGATTATTAATTATAACACTAGGAGGTCACTCAAAGTTAGACCATTGCTTATAATTAATAATATTAAAGGGACTTTATCAACATAATTAGGTAATATGACTGTATATCCAAATACAACATACATGTTGACTAGAATATGATTGATTGTATATTATGGTGAACTATATTTACATCATGATAGGTTACAACTATGTATTTAAATTTTACCCAAAAGAGAATTTAAATTCATAATCAAAGTTTGTTATTAGTTTTAATCCATTTAGGTCTCCTCAAAGCATTAATGCGTGAGCTATATGTTATATTCGCAGCATCTTCAAATTTGTTCACTTTAAGAAATGGTTTGATCAAGTTCAATGGTCTGAACTATGTGGACTAGTCCGAACAAATCTAGTTCCAACTGAGTGTAATGGATTTAGACTTCGGCATAGTTTCAGACGCAAGGCCCGTAGCCATAAATGAGACTAGTTCTGAAGCTGACAAGTCTTATTATGAGGCTTGGGAATGGTCTAATAGGATGAGTTTGAATTTGATGTGAATGACAATCACGGAAAACATGAAGCCATCAATGTCTAAGACAGATAATGCAAAGGAGTTCATGTTAAAGCTTGAGGAATACTCCCAGTTTGATTTAGCTGACAAGTCCATAGTAAGGACTTTAATGAGTGAGTTAGTGACCAAGAAGTTTGACTGGTCACAGCCCATTCATGACCATGTAACCCATATGTCAAATATAGCTACAAAGTTGATATCTATGGGTATGGATGTGAGTGAGTTCTTTCTAGTACAGTTCATTATCAACTCACTTCCTGTTGAGTTTGGCTAGTTCTAGGTGAATTATAACACCATTAAAGAAAAATGGAACCTTCAAGAAATTAAGGCCATGTTGGTTCAGGAGGAAGGGAGATTGAAGAAAATGAAGGAGCACTCCGTTCATCTCACATTTCATCCAGGAGCTACTAGCAGCAAGCACAAACTATGAAAGAAAGGCAAAGATAAGGAAAAAGTTCTCAGTAAAGTTAATGAGGTCCAAATCCATAAAAACGAGAGGTGCCACTTCTGCAAGAAGCCTGGTCACTTCAAAAAGGATTGCCCTAAAAGAAAGGCTTGGTTCGAAAAGAAAGGTAAATACTATATCTCAGTATGTTTTGAATCAAATCTTATTAAATTGCCTAATAATACCCAGTGGTTAGATTCTAGTGCAACTACTCAGGTATCACATGTTCAACAGGGATTCCTTTCAATCTAAAACATAAACGGAACTGAAAAGTTCTTATATATGGAAAATAGAATGAAGGCACGAATAGAGGGCATTGGGATATACAAATTAATCTTGGACATTGGGTGTTACCTGGATCTAGAAAAGTGTCTTTATGCTCCTGAATGTACTAGAAATTTAGTTTCTATTGGAAAGTTGGATGTTCTAGGATTTCAATTTAAGATTGGAAACAGTGTTTTTTCATTGTATAAACACAAGTACTATTATGGTTCTGGTACTTTAATTGATTATTTATATCGTTTCAATCTTGATGTTGATTTTGCTGCAACTCTGTTTCATGTTGACCATATTATAGGAAGTAAACGTAGTGCACAAAATGAATATTATGCTCTTTTGTGGCATAAAAGATTATGTCATATATCCAAGGAAAGGGTACAGAGGTTAGTGAAAAATGAAATTCTACCTCCATTAGATTTTGTTGACTGGGATATATATGTGGATTGCATTAAAGGCAATCAAACCAAACATATATCAAAGCATCCAGTCACAAGAAGTAACGAATTACTTGAATTAATACACACTGACATCTGTGGTCCTTTCGATGTTCCTTCTTGGGGCGGCGAAAAATATTTTATTACCTTTATTGATGACTTCTCACGATATGGTGATATTTATCTACTGCATGAAAAATCTCAGTTTGTGGACATCTTAGAGGTGTTCGTTAATGAGGTAGAAAGGCAGTTATATAGAAAAGTAAAGATAGTGAGGTTCGATAGAGGTGGTGAATATTATGAAAAATTCGATGAAAGTGGACAATGTCTAGCTCCATTTGCAAAGTTTCTTCCAAGTCGAGGCATATCTGCACAATACAAAATACCTGTCACACTGCAACAAAATGATGTAGACGAAAGGCAGAATTGTACTCTTTTAGATATGGTTAGGAGTATGTTAAATTATAGCACTATACCGTTATCATTGTGGATGCATGCATTAAAGACAGCTGCGTATCTACTTGATAGGATTCCTAATAAAGCAGTTCCTAAGACACCTTATGAACTATGGACAGGAAGGAAACCTAGTTTACAATACCTTCACATTTGGGGTTGTCTGGCAGAAGTAAGATTATATAATCCACATGAAAAGAAGTTTGATGCGATAACTGTTAGTGGTTTTTTCATCAGCTATCCTAAAAAACAAAGGGGTACAGATTTTACTGTCCTAACTATAATATGATAATAGTTGAGTCTGGTAATGCTCGGTTTATTGAAATGGTCAAATCAGTGGGAGTGGAGAACTACAAAAAGTGGATATTCACAGAATCATGTAGAACCTACTCCAAGTCGAGTAGAAACTACTACATCAAACGTGATCCCACTGGTTGTTATTCCTCTTGTTGCATCACAGATACACAACATACCGGAACAAAAAATTAATGTTCCAATTACACAAATTGAACATATTAATGAAGAACTAGCTAATGATGTTCAGGTTACAAATGATCAAGTAATTCCACAAGAAGTAGCATTATGAAGGTCTGTAAGGCAGAGAAGACCAGCTATTTTAAGTGACTATGAAGTTTACTCACTTGAACATGAATGTGACTTGAGCATTGATAAGGATCTAGTCTCATTCAAACAAGCCATGGAATGTAACAATTCTGAAAAGTGGTTCAATATTATGAAAGAAGAGTTGAAATCAATAGATGACAACAAAGTCTAGGAATTAGTTAAGTTGTCAGAAGGTGCAAAGCAAGTGGGTTGTAAATGGAAACATAACTCACAAGGCAACATTGAAAGGTATAAAGTCAGACTTGTTGCTAAAAGTTATACTCAACAGGATGGCATTAACTATAAAGTGACCTTCTCTCCAGTTTCAAAGAAGGACTATTTAAGAATTGTTATGGCCCTAGTAGCTCATTATGATTTAGAGCTTCACCAAATGGACTTAAAGACTGCCTTTCTAAATGGTGACTTGGAGGAAGAAGTGTATATGGATCAACCGGAAGGTTTTAAAACCATAGGAAAGCACAAGTTAGTGTGTAAATTAAAGAAGTCAATATATAGACTGAAACAGGCTTCCCGACAATGGTATCTTAAGTTTAATGATACCATTACGTCTTACAGTTTTGTAGAGAATTTTATTTCTAATAATTTGAAGGTTAGTGAGAGCAAGTTCATTATATTAGTCCTATATGTTGACGATATCCTTCTTGCTGCTAATAATTTGGTTTTGTTATATGATGTAAAGAATTTTCTTTCTAATAATTTCTAAATGGAAGATATGGGTGAGGCATTCTATATGATAGGAATAGAACTATTCCGTGATAGATCACAAGGATTAATAGGATTGTCTCAAAAAAGTTATATCGAGAAAATATTATAAAGATTTAAAATGGAAAAATACTCTGCAGAGACAGTTCCAATTCAGAAAGGGGACAAATTTATTCAAATGCAATGTCCACAAAATGATTTGGAACGTAAGGAAATGGAGTATATTCCTTATGCGTCAGTAGTTGGGAGTTTAATGTATTCTCAAACATGCACTCGACCAGATATCAGTTTTGCTATTGGAATGCTATATCGATATCAAAGTAATCCGGGAATGGACCACTAGAAAACTGCAAAGAAAGTCCTTAGATATTTACAAGGAACCAAAGACTATATGCTCACATATAGAAAATCAACCTATCTCGAAGTGATAGGTTACTCGGATTCAGACTATTTAGGTTGTGTAGACTCACGAAAATCTACATTCGGTTATATGTTCCAATTAGCTAGAGGAGCAATTTCGTGGAAAAGTGGAAAGCAGTCAGTAATTGCTAATTCCACTATATAGGCTGAATTTGAGGCGAGCTTTGATGCTACGATTCATGGATTGTGGTTACGGAACTTCATCTTAGGTCTTGGTCTTGTCGACAGTATTGCTAGACCGTCAAGAATTTATTGTGCAGCTGTTTTCTTCTTTAAGAATGACAAGTATTCAAAGGGTGCGAAATACATAGATTTGAAGTACTTATCTGTAAAAGAAGAAGTGCAAAAACATAAAGTGTCAATTAAGCATATTGGTATAGCTCTAATGATAACGGATCCGTTAACTAAAGGCTTATCGCCTAAAACATTTATTGGCCATATTGAACGGATGTGCCTTATAGATAAGTCCTTATTAGCATAGAATTCTGAAATGTATATATACATATAATTGTTTTGCTCAAATTGTTATGACACTTATGAATTCAATTACAGTCATATGTTTTTTCTCACTTACTGGTTATCCATATTATGTTGTATACCATAATTATTATTTCTGTAAGATAACAAATTACAGAATCACCCACTTTACAATTTTATGAGTTGAGTTGATTATGTGATACATGGAAGGAATCATGTTATATAACTTGTGACCGCCATGATCCCATCATCTTAATTCACTTAAGGATGACTTGTCCGATTCAATGTATTGGGTGCACTGAAAGTATTATTGTTGAATTACCAAGTCGTAACATGGGCCAAGTGGGAGATTGTTAGATTAATTTTAACAATTATTAGTGGCCTATGTAACTTATGGATTTGAGTCTAATGAAAAGAGTCCAAGATCATGGTTATTGGGTCTCAAAGAGTTGAGCTCAAATGGGTCCAAGACCTTTCCCTCTTCCTTTTACAAAAAAAAAGAGGGAATAAAAGATTATTAAGAACATTGCACAAGACATGGATTCAGGTTTGTTTTGATACTGTTCGATCCATAAAAGTTTAACAGGTCCATCTTTGGAAATGACTGATTAGGTTAAGAAGTAATGAGCTTAGAGATTGTTTTTTTAGAGACATTATAATATGATATTGGCCAATAATTCGAGAATCTGGAGGGATTTGGAAATTTTGGGATAAAAAGTTAATTTTTTTATATGTTAGTTAATAGCTTAGCATTGGAGACTAGATAACCTGATGATTGAGGGATATATATAATTCCAAGTTTTCTATAAAAAAATAAAAAAATATCTGGTCCTGGATCGTTGTTTGGTCTCAAGTTAAATATAGCTTCCTTTATTTATGAATTTTAGAAAGCTCTAGGCAAGGAGTCTGCTACATCATTGGTAATGACTTGAAGAGTGAAACTTTTAAAGTCATACAGGTAAAAGAGTTTAGTGCATAACAAGCACTTAAAGAAATTAATGGCTAGGTTCTTAATGTTTTCTTGCTTTTTAACTATGGAACCATCTTGACTTTGTAGAGAAATAACTTTTTTGCAATTGTTCCTTATAAATACTACGTTATGAAATAAAAATATTTATAGCTAGTGCTTGCCCTTACTTATACTTCAGACTTTCATCTTGTAGGTTTAGTTTTAATAGCTTCTAAAAATGGTTTAGGCCTCCCTTTTGTAGTTTTATTAAGAATTTTAAGCTCCTCTTTGATTGACCTCAATCTTTCTATACATTTAAAAGCTTCAAAACAATGAGTAAGGAAGTTTAATCCTTTTAATATTGCTTCTTCAAATCATTGATCATTGAATAGGTAATTAATAAATATAAAAGGAGTTTTCCTTCATATTAATTATTAATAGAAAAATTCTGTTGGTGTTTGATCTGAATAAAAAAGATTATTAAATTTAGCATAACTACTAGAAAAAGTGGACATCCATCTTGAATTCACAAACACTTTATATAGTTTTTCTCTAAGGATCCATTTCTTAGTTTGCTTGTTGTTTCAAGTAAAATATCTGATACTGTATATGAAATTAGTAGCCCTAATTAACTTATACATTTTAAGAAATCCTCATTGTTATACTTTATGCTTGATCACTTTTATGATTAACCTAGCATTAAAGTGTGCCAAAGAGGAATTCTTTCAAAATGTTATTAACTTCTTATCGACAATATAGATGGGCTTTGGAAAACTCAAAGAATAAAATTCTAAGTACCAAAATGCTAAAGTATGTTAGAATAATATTTGAATTGAAGAGATGATTTAATTTTGGTAAAAGAAAGTATAAAATACCCAAAAAAA
This sequence comes from Erythroxylum domingense, assembly GCA_025594535.1. Taxonomy (NCBI): domain Eukaryota; kingdom Viridiplantae; phylum Streptophyta; class Magnoliopsida; order Malpighiales; family Erythroxylaceae; genus Erythroxylum; species Erythroxylum domingense. The sequence continues at coordinate 28,759,645 of JANQBM010000004.1, forward strand.
AGTAAGATAATGATAAGGTCTATTTTTTGTTATGTTTCTTGTACTTTTTTTTCTTGTTAGTATGTTTATACTTCTTCCCATATGTAACTCCTTTAAGTAGCTCTCTTGTGACTCCCAAACTTCTTATTTAACTTAAGGAATACTTGATTGTAAAGGAATGTTGGGCATAGCAATAATATTAAGATTCCTCAATGTTTAAATCTCTTAACTGTCCACCCATTATAAAAGTTAAAAGATTTTCTTTATTTGAATTTCAAATTCCTACTACTCTCCTATGGTATACCCATTTTGTTATGAATTAGCCATAAAATTATTTTGAATATTTGAAATTTACTTCCTTAAATGGCTCTTGATTTTGGCTCCCAAAGGTGTTGATCTTTCCACAAGTAGAATTCAAATCCTCAACTTGTCCCTCATAAAAACTTTATCAAGGATTCTTCTTCTTTAAATGTCAGCTTGATATTCTCTTACCCTTCTAGTTCTTCAAAATATTTTATGATTTGTTGAATTCAAAATTGGACTTCTACAATTGTAGCCACTGCCAAAAAACTATTTATCAAGTTCCTTTATAATTGAAACATTCATCAACCTATTAATAGGCATGATGAAAGTTATTGTCACCAACATTTCTAACTCTAAACTAATCATTTCTTCATCCTTGTTTTTTAACATTCTTTTAGAGACAACTTTTGAATATGGATTGGCTTCACTTACTCAATATATAGTTTATTTGCATAATTGGATTTTAAAGCTTGAACAAATTTTGGAATTCGATTTAAAAATGGGGAATGCTTAAGGTTTAGTGATTTGGTACCTTGGGCTTTTAATGATTTTGTATTTTGAATTTGGTTGAATATTTAACTTGGATTATTTGAAATTAAATCTAGGTTTGAGATTAAATTTCAAGTAGATGCATTAGGCTTTTATTTTATTCATTTGCCATTATTTACATAGATGAATTTCACCTAGATGAATTAGGCTTGAGATTGAATTTCACTTAAAGACTTACTTTTTGTCTCTAATCTAGAAAAGCCACCCTGTTTGATAATGTATCATTTCGTTTGTCTATCTAAAATGTTAGAGTTACTATTATTCTTCCCTCTAAAAGTGACTTTGTTATTTTAAATTCATGTTCTTAGTTTTTCATATTTGAATTTGTTTCTTTAGGAAAATTTTAAGGCAACGGAATAAGGTTCCTAAGATTAAGAACATCAATTTTCTTTGGCAAGTAAGATTGCTGGATTCTCCTCTTTCTATTAGTCATAATTATTTCCTTTTTAGATTCTAATGCATATTTAGTTTACCAGTATTAATGTGTTTGTTAATATTTCATAATATATTTAAATTTTATGAATTTTGTGAATTATTTAAGGTTCAATACACTTTACTTCTTTGTGTTTCCTCGTATTGATCTTTTAATAACATGTACCACAAGTTTGTAATAGAATTAATTGACCAATGCTACTTTCCTAGCCATTAAATGGTTAGTTTTTGTTTCTAATGAATCTTTTAGGTTATTCCAAGTATAAATAGATTTCATATGAATTATGGGAGTGCTCTTAGGCATAATAAAGACTTGTTAAGAGTTTTGAGAGGCAGAAGAGTGGATTTATTCATTAAATAACATATATTAAGACTTTGTTTATTGGTTTTATCATGAAAATTACTTTTTTAATTTGTATAATTAATACAATTAGGACAATTGCTTGTATAATTTGAAACAACGATTCTAATTTGTTATATGACTAATTAACTATGTCATTTGGTTTTACTAATGTACTTAATATTTTTATGAAGTTAATGAATTAAGTATTGTATACATATATAGGTAGGTTATGGTTGTTTATTTCAATGAAATTTCAATGTATGACAAACTCCTAGAAAAGTATATTTATCATTCGATGTAGGTGAAATTTAAACATATTAACTAGTTTATGTTTAGGATGTTTAAACATTAAATTGCTATTTTATTGGGACACATTTTTATAATAAGTGAAGTTGCCTATTTTTAATAACATCTTGTTACATTGTGAAATTCATTATTAGGACTTGCACTCCTATATGTGTGGGACCTTTTGAATGTGATATATACTATATAATTTATCTTTAATTCTTTCTTTAGCACTATTAATCTATATAAATTTAGTGAACATTCAAATATAATTCAAGTTATGCAACTACTATGAGTTTTAAAGTGATAAAACCCCCTAAATTTACAATGTCTAGAACTATAGTAGTGCCATCATAGTATATGCCACAATGGTCCCCATGTGTTGAATTGATGTACTACACACTCTTTATGTTTGATGATTATTATTTCCAAACAAGTTCAATCTCAAAGTACCAATATGGAGAACAGGAGAAAACCCTTGTTCTTAAAGGAATTGAAAAAAGTATGAAAAGTTTAAACTCTTGTCTTCTATGGAACTATGGAGATCATAATGAATCAAGTACATTATTGTTAGATGATTCACAATATAAGGTTTTACGTAATCTAGCATATAAATTTACTATTTACCTTTTATCTTTATTATAGGTGCATAATTGCTTTCTTTGTTTCATGATTTTACACCTTCCTATTTATATGTCTAACCTCTTTTTTTTCTGTAGGGAGTTGATGTGTTTCCTCACTTGTATTGATATTTAGATTATAACAATTATACCATAGGTGAGATACTCTAATGATTGTTATTTCTCTATTAGATTGAATGTAACAATTCTTTATTCTTATTTATATATATATATATATATATATATGGTTTTGGACAAGATTGGAAGGCGATCTTCATATGTATTTAGATTGATTGGTCAAGGCATCACATGTTTCGAATTATGTTACTTAGAATCCATATGACCAGCCTATCATATGTCCCTAATGCTTTTACTTGTATGAGTGAAATTCCTAATTCTTTTGTCAAAAGAAGGTCCAAATGTTTAATCCCAAGGAAGGTTCCATTTATTTTCCATATGTAATTTATTCTTGCCTAATGATCTATCCTCACTAGGTCATCGTCATAGCAATTATATTGCAATACCTTTTAAGCTGGATCCATAATGAAAAATATTATAAATTAATACCAAATTTTCATTTGTAATTATGTCAATAAACAAGAAAACCATAGAAATTTATATTTTCATAATTTAAAAACTTTGCCATTATTGGGACTATAGATAAAGAAATCATAATAGAAGATAAAAAATTCTTATTAATTATCTAGTGGTGACATCTTAACCACTCTCCTAATATTTCTCCACTAAGATGAATTACAAAAAGGCATAGGCAACAACTTAATTCCAATATTCACAAAACTATTAAACAAGTGTATTATATATAATACGAAATGTTCTTTTTTGCAAGCCCTATTTTATGTTGAAGAGCGTCACTCATCATTCTTCTTTGTAGTCTATGGTTGTCTGTCTATCTAGTTAAGTTGTTCAACTAATGTATACCATATGTGTTGCTTTAATAGTATGAGTAATTGTGTTTAGGTTTTGTGTAAATGCAAAGGAGGTCTTGATTTTGTGTCGTTATTTAAAATATTCTTATAATCATTGATGAGTGTTTATGTTCTTCTTTAGTAGTCTAAGTATTTGCATTTGAGTTTTATTTGAATCACTGATGAGTAGATGCATGCATTACATAAGAATTTACTGTATGTGGAATGAGTTTGAGATCTTATAGATGATCTAATGCATAATAAACCCTAGGACAATATATAGGCTGGAAATCGATGATGCAGCTCTTATGAGGTTTATTGGTAAAAAATTCCACGAGCCTAGGAGTCATAGTGAGAACTTACTTTCTCGATTCATATAGGGTAATAATACCACATACCATTCTGCTTGTTTAAATTCAAACTTTGGAAATGAACTTGTAGGTGATTAATTCAAACATGAATACTTGAACTTCATTATGAATAATTCAAACTTAGTACTAACATAAGAAATTCATAAGTTTAACAGATATGACAATTCTTTGCATAATAAACCCTTAAGATGGTATATAGGTTAGAAACTCGTGATGCAGCTCCCAAGAGGCTTATCGGTGAAAATTTCCTAAGAGTCATAGCGAGAACTTGCTTTCTCGATTCATATGGTGTAACAATGTCAAGTACCATAATGTTTGCTTAAATTCAAACTTTGGAAATGAATTTGTAGGTGATTAATCCAAACATGAATACTTGAACTACATTATGATTAATTCAAACTTAGTATTAACATAAGAAATTCAAAGGTTTAAAAGACATGACAATTTTTTGCTTAATAAACCCCTAGGACGGTATATATGATGTAGCTCCTATGAGGCTTATCGGTGAAAAATTTCACAAGCCTAGGATTTACAGTGAGAATTTGCATTCTCGATTCATATGGTGTAACAGTGTCATATACCATAGTGCTTGTTCAAATTTAATCCTTGCAAATGAACTTGTACGTGATTATTTCAAACATGAATACTTGAACTTCATTATGATTAATTCAAACTTAATATTAACATAAGAAATTCATAGGTTTAACAAACATGGCAATTCTTTGCATAATAAACCCCTATGATGGTATATAGGCTGGAAACCTATGATACAGCTCCTATGAGGTTTATTAGTGAAAAATTCAACGAGCGTAGGAGCCACAACGAAAAATTACTTTCTCAATTCATATGGTATAACAATGTCACGTATCAAACTGCTTGTTTAAATTCAAACTTTGGAAATGAACTTGTAGGTGATTAATTCAAACATGAATGCTTGAACTTTATGATGATTAATTCAAACTTAGTATTAACATAAGAAATTCATAGGTTTAACAGATATGATAATTCTTTGCATAATAACCCCTAGGACGGTATATAGACTCGAAACTCGTGATGCAGCTCTTATGAGGCTTATCAGTAAAAAATCCTACGAGCCTAGGAGTCACAGCAAGAACTTGCTTTCTTGATTCATATGGTGTAACACTGCCACATACCACAGTGCTTGTATAAATTCAAACTTTTGAAATGAATTTGTAGGTGATTAATTCAAACATGAATAATTGAACTTCATTATGATTAATCCAAACTTAATATTAATATAAGAAATTCATAGGTTTAACAGATATGATAATTCTTTGCATAATAAACCCCTTAAACAGTATATAGACTAGAAACCCATTATGCAACTCCCTTAAGGTTTATTGGTGAAAAATTTCACGAGTCTAGGAGTCACAGCGAAAACTTACTTTTTGGATTCCTATGGTGTAACATTGCCACATACCATAGGGCTTGTTTAAATTCCAATTTTGGAAATGAACTTGTAGGTGATTAATTCAAGCATGAATACTTGAACTTTATTATAATTAATTCAAACTTAGTAGTAACATAAGAAATTCATATGTTTAATAGACATGACAACTCTTTGTATAAAAAACCCGAGGATGGTATGTATCCTAGAAAATTGTGATGCAGCTCCCATGAGGCTTATCGGCAAAAAATTCCATGAGCCTAGCAGTCACGCGAGAACTTGCTTTCTCGATTCATATGGTCTAATAATGCCACGTACCATAATGCTTGTTTAAATTCAAACTTTGGAAATAAACTTGTAGATGATTAGTTCAAACATGAATAACTGAACTTCATTGTTATTAATTCAAACTTAGTGTTAACATAAGAAATTCATCGGTTTAACAGACATGACAATTCTTTGCAAAAAAACCCTAGGATGTTATATAGGCTGGAAAATCGTGATGCAGTTTCTATGAGGCTTATCGTTGAAAAATTCCACGAGCCTAAGAGCCATAGTAAGAACTTGCTTTCTCAATTCATGTGGTGTAACAATGCCACATATCATAATGCTTGTTTAAATTCAAACTTTGGAATTACACTTATAGGTGATTAATTCAAATATGAATACTTGAACTTCATTGTGATTAATTCAAACTTAGTATTAACATAAGAAATTCATAGGTTTAACAGATATAACAATTCTTTGCATAAAAAAGGGTGGTATATATGCTGGAAACTAGTGTAGTAGCTCCCATGAGGCTTATCGGTGAAAAATTATGTAAGCCTGAGACTCATAGCGAGAACTTGCTTTCTCGATTTATATGGTGTAATAATGTCAAGTACCATAGTGCTTGTTTAAATTCAAACTTTAGAATTACACTTGTAGGTGGTTAATTCAAATGTGAATACTTGAACTTTATTGTGATTAATTCATACTTAGTATTAACATAAGAAATTCATAAGTTTAATAGATATGACAATTCTTTACATAATAAACCCCTAAGACAGTATATAGACTAGAAACCCATGATGCAACTCTCACGAGACTTATCAGTGAAAAATTCCATGAGCCTAGGACTCACAGCAAGAACTTGCCTTCTCCATTCATATAGTGTAACAATGCCACATACTATAATGCTTTTTTAAATTCGAACTTTGGAATTACACTTATAGGTGATTAATTCAAACTTGAATACTTGAACTTCATCGTGATTAATTAAAACTTAGTATTGACATAAGAAATTTATAGGTTTAACAGACATGAAAATTCTTTGCATAATAAACCCCTCGAGCGATTTATAGGCTGGAAAATCATGATGCAGCTTACATGAGGCTTATCGATGAAAAATTCCACGAGCCTAGGAGTTACAGCAAGAACTTGCTTTCTTGATTCATATGACGTAACAATGTCACTTACCAGAATGCTTATTTAAATTCAAACTTCGGAATTACACTTGTAGATTATTAATTCAAACATGAATACTTGAAATTCATTGTGATTAATTCAAACTTAATATTAACATAAGAAATTTATGAGTTTAACAGATATGACAATTATTTGTATAATAAACCCCTACGATGGTATATAACTTAAAAACTCGTAATGCAGCTTCCATAAGGTTTATCAGTGAAAAATTACATGATCCTAGGAGTCAAAGTGAGAACTTGCTTTCTCAATTCATATGGTGCAACAATGCCACGTACCATAGTACTTGTTTAAATTCAAACTTTGGAATTACTCTTGGAGGTGATTAATTCAAATATGAATACTTGAACTTCATTGTGATTAATTCAAACTTAGTATTAAGATAAGAAATTCATAGGTTTAACAGACATGACAATTCTTTGCCTAATAAATCCATAGGACGGTATATAGGCTGGAAACCCGTAATATAACTCTCATGAGACTTATTGGTGAAAATTTCGATAAGTCTAGGGGTCACAACGAGAACTTGCTTTCTCGATTCATATAGACTATCAATGCAACGTACCATAGTGCTTGCTTAAATTCAAACTTTGGAATTACATTTGTAGGTGATTAATTCAAAATTGAATACTTGAACTTCATTGTGATTAATTCAAACATCGTATTAACATAAGAAATTCATAGGTTTAACAGGCATGACAATTCTTTGCGTAATAAATCCCTCGTATGATATATAGGCTGAAAACCCATGATACAGCTCTCATGAGGCTTATCGGTGAAAAATTACATGAGACTAGGAGTCATGTTGGGAACTTACTTTTTTGATTGATATGGTGTAATAATGCCACTTACCATAATGCTTGTTTAAATTCAAACTTTGGAATTACACTTGTAGGTGATTAGTTCAAACATGAATACGTGAACTTCATTGTGATTAATTTAAAGTTAGTATTAACATAAGAAATTCATAGGTTTAACAGGCATGACAATTCTTTATATAATAAACTCCTAGGATAGTATATAGGCTGGAAAGCCGTGTAGTAACTCCCATGAGGCTTATTGGTGAAAAATTACATAAGCTTAGGAGTCACAGTGAGAACTTGCTTTCTCTATTCATATGGTGTAACAATGTCACGTACCATAGTGCTTGTTTAAATTCAAACTTTGGAATTACACTTGTAGGTGATTAATTCAAACTTGAATACTTGAACTTTATTATGATTAATTCAAACTTAGTATTAACATAAGAAATTCATAGGCTTAACAGACATGACAATTCTTTCGTAATAAACCCCTAGGATGGGATATAGGCTGGAAACCTATGATGTAACTTCCATGAGGCTTATCGTGAAGAATTCCATGAGCCTAAAATTACAGCAAGAACTTACTTTCTTGATTTATATGGTATAAAAATGCCACGTTACTGGAATATTCAATAAAATGTGAATTTCAGGTTAAAAATATACTATTAAAGAGAAAACAGGATATAATGCGGCCAAGGTTAAGGTTGCCATAGTTTGGAGACGGTACTTTCCAGATGAAGTATCACATGTTGCAGTTGTTACAGAATCAGGTGCTCTGAGTATTACATTCTATACCTACTACTACGCCATCCATCACCCTTATACCGATAGAGATATCAGGGGTAAACGTTGCGGATGAAGAAGGTGACCTCTAACTTGGAGCTAATGGAGTAAATGAAAGAATGTACATCACAATAATCAGTAATCTGTGAATGAAAATACATGTATGATAACACCATAGGTTTATATTGAAATTATAGGTTTTAATTTGAAAATGTTAAAAATTGCTTATATACTAGGTTGATTCTGTTTTAAACGTGCTCAAGAAACATGATATCCAAGTTCAAAGAGAAGATTGATCTTGAGGGTTATATATGGAAGAATGTCTCTTAGGTAACAAAGGATTTTTATTATCAAGAGTTTGAGGTACAAAAGAAATTTCTTTTGTATTTTTATCTAATTAATTAATTAATTTGGTAAATATTGTAGGTTATAAGTACTTATAGTATGTTTTTCTTTTTTATAAAGAATTTTTTTGGGATTCCAAATTTGGCGCAGTAATTTTTAAAGTATGGAAGAGGCGAGCTCGTATACATTATAGAGACTTTCTTGATGTGCTACACAAGACTGGTATATGACCTTCATATACATTTGAAGAAATATGGAGTCGTTGGCAGCAATATTAGACATCACCTAAGGTAATGTCCATTTTAGAGTGTAATTCTGCCAACAGACATGGAGGACCGAGGAGAGAGTGTCTTCTTATACACTGGAGGATCTATTACCCACTAAGAGCATGCAGAGAAACTTGTAAGTATCTACACTTTATATTTATATTCTGATTTTTTTACTTTAATTTATTTCAATTTAATTTGATGTGTAAATTTTTGAATGAAAAAATATGTGTATTATGGAGAATGATGACATATATGGTTATACTTTTGAGTTACTTTCTTTGTTTAACAAGGGGTAATTATCATAGAAATAGAAGAAACTCTGTTAAAATTTTTTAAAATTGTAGTTCACTTATAATATTTTATTCTAATGCAAGAAAAGTCTATAGGCAGAAAGTTTACATCCCGTCAGCTCTTTTTGTACACCCACACTAAGAAGCATGATGGTGTGACATTCGTCAATACTCGATGTAGAGAACTTAATGTATGTGAAATTTATGCTTTAATTCCTTCACGTCCAGTACAGCTGCATCTAGTAAGCGGTCGATGATGGGTGTCGAAACCACCAAAAATAAAAGACCTGCTCTTCCTAATGAAAAAAAATTGAGAATACTGTAAATAGGGTGAGAAGGGTCGAACCCAAGAGACTAGCCTTGCCCAAGGCTAACCAGAACTGAAACTGTAAACTGAAAAATAAGGTGAGAATCGGGGATTTTTAGTATTAACAATTAAAAACGAAATCAAGGCAGCAATAATAATTAAAATTCGAAATCAAT
>JANQBM010000004.1:28795460-28821219 GCA_025594535.1 Erythroxylum domingense
AAAAAGTTCACAGTCTCTAAACACTCGACTTACTATCACATTCCTCCCTAAAGGAGTGCTAACAAGCAGAAAGTTATGCAACAACACTGAATTCACACCAGATAATGTCATGCTTGTAGAGATAAAAGAATGAGTGGAGCCAGGGTCAAACAGAACATAGACATCAGAATTAAAGAGCTGAGCCATACCCGTGACAACCTCAGGTGCAGCTGCAGCTGCAGCCTCCTCCCGTGTCATGGCAAATACCCTTGCCTGTGCTTAACCTCTCAGTCTCCCTGGAGGAATCGACTTCTTTACTAATCCTGAACTACCTACCCCAGTAGCTGGTCTGGTCCCCATTGTCTCTGCTTTCCCCGGGGCCTAAACCTTTGAGCCTTCCCCTCTAGACATCTGAGGGCAATCCTTGATCATATGCCCCTTCTCGCCACACCGAAAACAGGCTCCCAACATTCTGTAACACTCACCCCTATGTAGTTTCCCACAATGATCACACTTGGGATTTGGGTTTTTGCTCTTCTCTGCTCTGCTATTTCCTCCCACTGAGGAGGCCTGTCCTGTCACTGCCTTGGACTGTCTGCTCTGATAAGAGGCACTGCTGCCTCCCTGACCTTGAGTACGGGAGTTCTTCTCACCCCTGTTAGCTGTAGGAGCACTCCTCCCTTTTCTGGAAGACTGCTCTCTACTCTTTCTCTTCCTACTAACTTCCTGCTTGATGTTTTCCAGCTTTTCAGCCTGGAGTGCAGCATCCACCAGCTGCTGATAATCACAGAAGTTGTGAATTTTCACCTTCTCTTTGATCCCCAGATGGAGACCTCCCTTAAACTTGCGGCATTTATCTTCTTCATTTGCCACAATGTGAGCTGCATACCTGGACAACTATGTGAATCTCAGCTCATACTCGCTCACACTCATGTCCCTCTGTGTCAGATTCAGGAACTCCCTAGCCTTCTCTTGGATATACACTCGGGAGAGGTACTTCTTTCTGAATAATTCCCCACAGTCCCTCCAAGTCAGCACTGGAGGGACAACCTAACTGTGGGGCACTGATTCCCACCAGCGGAGAGCATCCCCCTGCAGTAGACTAACTGCATAATCTAGCTTCTCTTCATCTGTACCAAGACCCTCTTGGTCCTCTTCAACCAAGCTTCAGCCTCTTCCGGATTGGTGGTACCATTAAAGTCCACAGCTCTGTACTTGCGAAGCTTGTCATACTGGCCGCCCCTAACCACTGGAGCCGGCATCGGAGCCTGAGCTAACTAACATCATAACCTTTCTAATTTAATCTCAATTTCTCCTTTTTGTACCGTCAATCTTAAAAAAAAATTCTACACCCAAAAACATTATAATTAATACCTAATCACAACAAATTAATAAAAAAAATCTCAAAAAGAATTTAGCACAATCTTGTTAGTAAGAAAAGAATCGGGGTCCAACAAGCAGCTTAAGCAAAACCTAAAAAATCAAAGCCAAAGCCAAGGCTTGAACAAGTTCCTAAGCCATCAACTTCATATATTAAACCTGAACCAATTAACTAGTGGAGTAAACCATTATAGATTCATACACCTCCCACTTCTTCACCGAAGTCTAAACCATCCACCTTTACTGGGAAGGATAAAATGCCTCTTACAGAGTTTATAACAACTCTTGTACCTACACGTACTGCAGAAGATTCCTTTACTTAATGAGATAATTCAGAAGCTTGTTCTGAAGCCTTTGTCCCAGCATTTAAAATCTCTACAAAAATTTCTGAGTCATCATTGGAACAGATCTCTGAACTGTCTTCTAATTTCTCAGCCCAGCTAGTTGATCTATCAGACTTATCATAAGTTCTGCTGACTATGTCTGAGCTTACTGAAGCTGAACCAGATATAAGTGAAGTAGAATGCATATGTAGCGAACATTTCAGAACTGCACCAGTACCACAAGCAACACTAGCTCAACCAGTTGCACAGACCAAGCTTACTTAAGGAACTTGATTTACTTTTGATGATCTTCCCCTAAAGAAATGGAGAGATCGCTTACATGAATTTGTTGTATGGATAGATCTTCAAATGACTCGACCGAATAATCCTTTAGAAGATATTTTGTCTAATTTTACTTCTTGTTTCATTGGTACTTTGTGAGAATGGTGGAAAAATATTGACGACTATCGAAGATTTCAGTATATCCAAGTCACTATAGCCAGAGCTCTTCTTGGAATAATTCATAAAGAATTCATTGGTGATTTTTATCTTATAGATAAGCAGATTCGTCAGGAGTATTTTGTAATGAAATGTTATTCCCTTGACAAGCGTGATCTACAAAAGTATTTTCAATGTATGATGAAAAGGTATTATCTTTTAAATGGAAGAAATGATTTTAATTTTCAATATACTTTTATCTTATCCTTTCCAGATCAACCACAACCAAAGCTACAATGGACCATTGTTTATTTGCAAAGGGATATTGCTAATATATCTTTTGGAGACATTTACCAGTTTGCTTTAGTCTCTCTTGATAAGCTTTGTGATCAACATGCCTTATTCAAGAAAATCATTAAAGGTGGTTCAATTGTCAAGCAGACTTGCAAGAAGCCTTATCTTTCGAATAAGTGAAAAGACAAAAAGAACTGTGATTGTAGCAATAAGAAGAAATCTCACCACAATCATATTTATCATCGATGAAAGCTCCACAGACAAATGAAAGGTTACATTCCCTTTAGGAAAACTTATATTAGAAAAGATGGAAAAAAATGAAAGTTTGTTCGGTTCTTCAAGAAGAAATCCCATCATTCTGAGAAAGCTGATCGATATTTTCCTTGTGGACAACCAGGACACTTTGCACGAACCTGTCCTCACAAAAGCAAGAAAGTTATCAAGTTATTAAATCAAATGCAATCAATTTTACCTATTCATTCTTCTAATAACTTTGAAGATCTTATTGAGGAATAATCTAATGAAGATGAAAACACTAAGTTTGTTGTTTCTATTACGACCTCTAAAGATGAATCCTTTGATTCCTCTATCTTTTTAGGGGATAAATCTTTATACATGCTACAAAAAACCTGCATGAATTTAAATCATACTCTAGTCCAACGACCATATATCCAGATCCAACGCTTCAGACAAGACAAATACGATCGACCGAACAGAGCTATTGAATGTATGGGTACTGGATCCAACCGTAAGATTATGAAGCCCAATATTTTACTTTTTGAAGCATGGACCTCACATGATGAGTACTTTACTACTGCAGATGGCAATTTATTGAAGATCAGGCTTATTATAAAGAGAAAGATCGGGATACGATTCTTACCATGGTCTATAGTTTGGACTAAAGTGCTTGGCAGTAATCTACCTAGCCTAAATATTCTCATTGGTATAGATGTATACAGCAAAGCCTCACTTTTACAAATCCTATCCACAAGCCTTAGGTATCAATCATTTTACAATCCCTACACTGAAGTAAAGAATGTGTTTGAACTTTCTCAAGTTCTTACACCATATACCTCATTGTGAGATAAATTGTTAAACTATTGTCTTGAATCACATGCACAGTTTTCTCATCCATATCCTTTTTGGAAAAATATTGACTTTTTCATAAGTCTACCTTTAAAAAAGAACGAGGATATCGATCCTATGAAAGTCACACATCTAGGGATGAACCCTGATGATCTCAAACTCGCACAAGATGAGTGTGTTATCTTTTTGAAGCATGGACTCATTGATTAGGCTTGCCATGCTTTCTATGTGAACAAAAGTTTAGAGCAAAAGTGCAATAAAAAGAGATTGGTGATTGATTACAAGCCTCTAAATGCATTCCTGCAAGATGACAAGTTTCCTCTCCTAAAGATCAGTACTCAGGTACCATTTTTAAAAGAAGTTGTTATCTTTTCCAAGTTTGATCTTAAGGCAGGATTTTGGCAATTGGGTGTTCACCCAACTAGCGGTATAAAATTGCATTCTACATTCCCAATGCACGATACCAATGGACTGTTATATCCTTTGGGCTTAAAGTTGCCCTTTCATTGTTTCAAAGAACCATAATCAAGATCTATGAGCCTATCCTTAATAGTGCAATCATCTACATTGATGATATTCTCCTATTCTCAAAGACCCATGAGGAACATCAGGCCTTACTCCAATAATTCTTGGACATTACTAACTAGTATGGCATCATTCTTTTAGCCTCTAAAAGCATCATTGGTACAAAGGAGATTGAATTTCTGGGAATGCATTTCAAAGATGGATTCCACTAATTTGGACCACATATTGCACAGGAGCTGTTATATTTTCCTAATGAAAATCTCACTCTGAAACAAATATAACAATTCCTCAGGATTATTAATTACATTCGTGACATGGTAGCTTACACTTCATACTTATCCAATTTTCTCAGACAGAATCCACCATGGCCACCAGATATTTTTCTTCCTTTTTCTTATTATAAATATCTTATTCCTCTTAAGCGAGGTATCTTCTTCTCAAACCTTTTATCTTTTAAAGTCTTTGTTTGTCAAGTGCTTATGGCTCATCCAACTCTTTCTACCATCACAAAGAAATACTTTCCTCCCATTACTAGTACACCTACTAATGTTTCTTAAGTTGCCTCACTTGCTCATATGAGTTTGTTTTATTATTTGCATCATTTTCTCATTGAAACTAACTCTTTTGGTAGCCCTACAATGTTTAACCTCAAAGCACCTTACCTTAATGTGACTTTCCTTCATGACTTCCTTTTTGAAAACACATTATGGTACCTTTGGGCACTTTCTACCTTTTATGCTTGTGCCGTCACCCCATCCCCTCTTCAGCTATACCAACATCTCTGTGACATAATTAATGAAAGGTCTTTATTATGGACATCTCTTGAGTGGTTTCAACCATTAGCTTAATGAAAGCAACAATGTTCTATGGTCATTTCATAACATCGTCTATGGAAAGCTTCTACGAGACGACAATTTACTCATTGTTTCTTCATGCTTCATCGTCCATATCATGAAACCTATACTGGAGCACTTTACATGGAACACTGTGTACATTTTTTTCATACTTCATTATATTGGCCACGATATTAAGACAATGTGCTCCAATCTCTTAGAGATTTTCTTAAAGAGATAAATCATTTCCCTGATACACCAATAATTTCCTCCTCTATTTGACCTTATCCAAGTGAATTTGTTATTGGTAAACCAGAAGCAACAGATATTGGCATACCAAGTCCTAATAATCTTCAATATGACACAGAAGAATCATATTTAGACCTTACAGGACCTTCTCAGCTTATTGACTCAGTCTTTCAGGATGCTCAAAACCCTCATGATGATAATTACAGTCCTAATAAAGATGAGTTAAATCAATTCCTACACAAACTTCACACATGTGAGCTCATTCATAGTAAGCGACAAAAGACATATCAAAATGATACTGACAGCTCAAGAAATCCAGACTTTCCATCCAATTTGCAATCATGCCATGAACCAATACGTGACAAATAATGCATTAGATTCCATGGGACTTGTCTTTTTAGGTGTTTTCTTTTTTGAGTCTTTTGATAAAAGAGAATCTTTATGGCCCATAAACCACTATGTAAGATTCCTTCTTATCATCATACTATTTACTTTTTTGAAAGTTGTTTGCTTTTTCAAAGTAGCTTTGTGAATGTTATGATGATTGTACTTAAAGTTGCTTTCTTTTGTAAAGTTGTAATCGATGTGTCTTTTAAGTGTTTTACTTTCCTACCCTTGCTTCGCCCATAAAAGCAAGGTTCCTTTTCCATTGCAAGCAGGCATTAATTTCAACAAGGCATTGATTTAAATGAATATTAGTTTGGGTGTTTTCCATTCTCTCTAAGTTCTCCCTCTCCTGAAAGCTTAAGTCTTGAGTAATGTTACTATCTGTCATTATACAGAGACAAGTATGCTTTACACTCACCTGTTTTGAGAATCTTGTGTATTAGGAAATCTATGACTGCATAAAATAATTTCGTTGTGAGATTAGAGTTTAATGGGGGAAAGAGTGTAGGTACTGTTGCGACTATTATTTTAAAGAGGAAAAAGAGTTATGAGAGTGTAAAGTTCCTAAAAGGAAAGCTGAGAGTTATGTGCCCATAGAGAGAAGGGCTTTGTGTCTCAGTCATCATACCTGGAACTTACTGATAGTCAAAAGGTTCCCATATTGTTCCACAATAGTATACCAAACACTGCAGTAGGCTACAATATGACTTTGGTTAGTCGATAGTCTTCTCAAAGGTGTTGTTTTAGCTAGTTGGTTGTCATACTTTCCCTGTGTGCCCTTTGAGGTCCCCTGGTTGTTTCGTAGTGGTTGGTGGGCCACAAAGAATCTCTTTCATCAAAAGACTAAAAAAAGAAAACACCTAAAAAGATGAGTCCCAATAGGTGGGACTTGCATCATGTTTTAAGGCTTAGTTTGTTAAGTATTAAGTATTAATTTGAGTGTTTAGTATGTGTTTAGGTCATAATTGTGTTAGTTTTTGTGTTTAAGTGTTTTTATGGGTTAGTATAAGTCTTTGATCTTAAATATTATGTTTTTAAGGTACCTTGATGTGTTTGTTAGTGTTTCAGAGTCAACATCGAAAAACGAAGAAGTTTCAAAGACATTCGGGTCGAAACAACGGCCTACAATCATGGTACAATAGGCCACGATCGTGAAAGAAGCACTGGAGCTAGCCCATGATCGTGGACAATCCACGATTGTGGCCTGATTGCCATGATCGTGGCCCTGCATCAGGCAGACGGGCAAACAAGGAAAAATGTCAAAATTTGAGGGATTTTTTGGACTTTTTTGATCCCAAAAAACCCTAGGGATGCTCATAACACAAAAGGTATTTAAAGAACAAGAAGAACATAGAGAGAGGAGCTTTTGCATAAGTCATAATTTAGAAACCTTAGAGAGTGCATCAAGAGATTGAGAAATAAAAGAAGGAAGAGAGACGTTAAGAAGAAGCCTACGTGAAGTACTTCCCAGAATAGGGCGTTTCTCGTAGTTGCTGCCTCCGTCATCTATTCCGATTCTATTTCTGGTTTAGTTTCAATTTTATGGTTGTATAGAATTTGGGATAGCTATTGATGATAGGATTGTTTGAATGTTGAGGATTGTCTAAACTCGCCTTCAGGATATTTTATCTTTGATATTAATGAAACTTAATTGTGGTGTTTTATTGGATTTCTTGTGATTTAAACACTGCACTTGCATAGTTCGGTGATAAACTGAGAGGGTGAAGTGAGTGAAAAATCATTAAATTGTTCTAACGAGAGTTAGGTAATTTAATAGAATAAGAATTAAATTAAATCATTAAATTTGTGTGAAGAGAGATCTTGCATAAGTTTTTGATAGTTTCTGGACAACTTCAGATCTAATTTACATTTTGGATAGATTGTTAATCGAGATACTACAATTTCTATAATCTAATTAGGGTTTATAAATTGGGGTTAATTGTTATAACTTGAAAGAGACTAATCAATCCTAAGACTGTCTAGAACCGGTGATCCAGTAATTCATAATTAATTGGATTTTCATTAAAGTCAAATAAAATTCCCCATTCTTTTAATTTGTAGTTCTTAGGTTGATTTTTGATTGGGTGCTGCAACTGCTATTTTGTTTATATTTTTGAATTTGATTTTTGGAATTGATTATGTGCTTGAAATAATTCTTGCTTTAATTTTGTTCATTCTAAATCATTGTGAATTATTTTTGGCCTTAGATTTTAGGATTAGATTAACCCTCCTTGTGGGATTGACATCTTAGGTACTACGTGAACGACCTATGCGCTTGCGAAATATCGAGGTTAAAATATTAAATCTTTTTCATATCAGAAACTTGCAATCAATTTTTTTGCGCCGTTATCGGGGAGACGATTATTTTAGTTCTTTAGTTTAAGGCTTTTTCACTATCTTTTGTTTAAATAAAAAAATAAAGAAAGAAGTTTGGGGCATTAAGTAGAGAAATATCAAGACATCTTAAAATGAGAAGGAGAGATCTAAGGAGACATCAAGACACTCAGTACCAATTTTTTTATAATTTTCACACGCATATGTGGAAATCAATAATCAAATTTGGGCCCATACTTTTATTTCATAAAACTCAAAATCACAATTATTATTACATTTTGATCAATTTCATTTACAAAACATTTCTAATTTCAAAATTTATTATAAAACAGAAATATTCAAAATACATGTTACAATAATTACGGAAGACTCAATTGGATACAAAAATAAGAAAATACTAATGCATACATGAACTGATCCTGAACTCTTTCTCTTACTTGAATGCAGTGGCTATACTCCCATTTGCCTAACGGGGTAACTCTTCTGAGCCTAAAAAATATTGCAAATTTTTGGGTAAGTTTTACGAACTCAAATGAGGTAACCATCATCGATGGTTTACTCAATTCATGCAACACATCAAACATGTAGACATATAATCCACATCTTTGCATTATTACGTAAAGCATCACATATCACTTTTGGGAAAATTATACCGAACATTTCATTTATACAAAATACACATATTAATTGTAAATGCAATGCACATGATTTAGTTTCATTTGTTACTTTGTTATGACCGAGTGCTTCTTTTTTTTCCCTTAGTGAATACCTAGCTGTATAGAATAATGTCCCATACCCCTTAGTGGATACCAGGTACATGCACAACTGAGCCAAAGGCTCTTATCACATTCTGAACTTTAAGCTTTTTTACTGGCGACTCCGGCCATAACTACCTTTATCTTTCATGCATTCATGAAATGAAATGCATCTCACACATTCATTCAACCATTGTTTTTAATCAGTCACATCCACAGTCAAAACACAATCATCTTCGAACCTTAGTCTGGCATTAAAAAAATTTATTGAGTAACATTTATTTCTTCACTTTCACATACAAAGAGCACTTCAAATATCAAATTCATTCATCAGAAACCTCAGACCTTCATTGTCCATAATCAACACAATCAATTTCACATTCATAAGATATTTCAAACATAATCTAACACAATAATTAATTGAGTGAGACCATCTAGGATACTCAGAGATTGCTCCCGAAACTATTGCCTCGAAGTTCCAGCAATGTCTGGATGTTGACATTCCAATTGCTCCTCTATATCAAGCAATATACACATGTCACACTTTTGCACAATTACAAGTGTTTGTTAATGCACATGTATATATATGAAATATGCACAATGCATGTTCATAACAATCCTGGGTATCACTATATTATTCTCATCATGTAAACATTCATATTTCCAAACTCAAATAAGTATCATTTATACTAATGGTTTATACCTCAATAAAACCATTAAAATCGAAATTCATAATTCCTTGGTCAATTCAAAATTTTCCTATAACAACTTTCGGGTCAAATTTTCATGTTCTTTTTGACTAAGAAAATGAAGTAATTTGAGGATACTTTCTTCTAGAAAATTGTTATCCTATCTTTTAAGTTTCTAATGACACTAAGATTATTCAATTTAGTTCAGTATTTCAAAAGTTATGCTCAAAATACTATAGACTGAGCATATTTGAAACTTTGGCTTGTACATGATCATGCCATCAAATTGTACAACTCATATCTCTCAATTCCCATATTAAAAAATTATGAACTTTATATTAGTTGAAAGATAAGAGAATAAAATACAACTTTTGTGAAGAAGCCTTTTTCCAATTCGGCATTTATCAATACATTTTATTCAATATAAATAGACATGATTTCTGTCTCGAGTAATCGTACAGCCTCAGTCAAAACTCAACTTCAAGCTAGATTTTGAAATTCTTAGAGACAGAATTAAAATTCTATTTTTCAGAAAAATTGTAGCTCTATGTCTCTAGTTTCCTCCAAACTAAAAATCATACTAATTTGATAAGTACAGATTAATATATCATCAAAATACCAAAGCATGTTTAAGCTATGTAAGAAAGTTGGCTACAGCGAAGCCAGGAGTTAGCTTCGGCGAAAGTGTCCCCAAAGGAATCCTTGTAAAATTCTACAAGTTGGCTACAGTGAAACAAGGAGTTGGCCATGGCGAACTTTCACAAAAAGCAATAAACATGACTTATCTTCCAATTTTCCAGATTTTACACGTAACACCACTTGTAGAAAGATCACCTTTTCTACTTCATTTAGTCTTCATTCTAACTCCATTTCAACTCAATATCATTCATAAACAAATTATAGTCCATGATTGATCATGAACACTAATAACATAACATACACATATATACACATTCATCATCAACTTCCTACAGATATTCAACTTGATTTCCACTTTCGTTTCGCTTCTAACTATCACCTTAATTCTTCTCATTTCAATATAGCACATTACTTCCTTTCTTTATCTGTAGACTCATTTTATTTCATTAAAAAAACACCCATTAATTCATCAGGAAAATAGAACAAAAACCTATTATGTATCCAGTTTTTCTGCACTTTTTCCTACACCCAGTACTCAACTTCAAGTCAAAATTCGAAACTCTTAAAGATAGAATTTGAATTCAATGTCTTCATTAAAAATGTAGCAATATGTCTCTAATTTAATCCAAATAAAAAATCATCTCATTTGGATATCTATAGAACAAGTTATGGCTAAATTACAGAATCATATGCAGTGGACAATGTGACATATTCAGTGGACAATGTGACAGATAACATATTCCAGCCACTTTAAACGCCATTATCATTTTATCTCTAAACTTTCATCCTAGTTCTTCCCTTTTCAAGACACTATAATTACCTTTCTTTAACCTCCATACCCAATCCAATCCATTCATAAAACAACCAATGATCCACATTTTTATACATTAAAAAAAAACAAAACATGTGAATATCCATTCACAATTCAATTTTTCTGCACTTCTTTCTACTTCCATTAAGAATTCATTCTAACTCTAAATCAACTCTATATCAATTCATGAATCATTAATCATCATACGTGTAAAAGCAAGACATTAATCTACCCACATTTCTCACTCACGTTTTTGCATATACCCATCCTAAATTTAGGAAAATTTAACCTCTAACTATTATCAAACATGCTTCATTCATCAAAGTCATGAAGAGTAATAGGTTACTTACTTGATTAACCCAAGGCTTCCTTAAGAGTCTCCAAGAACCCTAGCTCCTTCAACATCCATGAAAATAAACTTTCAAGGTGAATCTTTTAGCAACAAAAAGAAGATAGTTAGATATTTAAGTGGCTAGTAATGGAAAAAAACAACGTTCCATTTGATGCTTGGAGAAGAGAGTGTTGTGAGTGAAGAAGAGAGAAAGATGAAGAAAAATGAAAAAGATGGAGAAGTGAAGCATATGTCATGAATGGTCAAGTGAAAGACCATGAAATGGTCTTTAATTTTGTAAAAAAAAATAGTAAGTAGTGAGTGGTAGTGACACTTCTCACTTTCCTATAGGCCCATTTTTGGTCCTTTAATCTACTAGTCCATTTATCTCCAATTTTTAACCTAATTTTCTCCCAAATTTTCAATGACACTTGTCATTAAATCCTAATGTCATTTATTAAAATTTGTACTGCCATTCATCCATTGTTATGCTATTTGACATTTTTTCTAGTCCAAAAATACCCTCAAATTTTATAAATTTCCCAAATTTTTTAACTAAAAATTTTAAGTCAATGAATATACTATCTAAATCAATTCTTAAAACATACAATTCACAATTCCAAATATAATCACATTTATAAATCAATTATACCCAAAAAATATCCAATGAGTGCATGTATAGTCATTATAATGTGTGTAAAAATTCAAATTCACATGTGTTTATGCTAATATTATGCATGAGCATGAAATGCATTTTTTTAACAACTTATTGCTATTTCTCAATTATAGAAATCTACGGTTCTAACCCTTAGTATGGAAATGGAATGTTACAGAAGTAATGATCCTTATTGGAACATGTACGCTCCGGGGTGGTAGAACCACTCTGATTTTTATTGGTCTAATAATGCAAGTACTGACATAGGACATCAAGACCTATTTGAATTTCAATAAGATGAATCCAGTTTATGAGATTCCAAGCTAGACAAAATCATAGATAAGCTCACGGATATGGAAGAGAACTAGAAGAGATTGGAAGAGAAGTTTAAGCGAGTAACAGAAGATCATGCCTCTTCTATTCATGATCTAATGGTTCAAATAGGCCAGCTTTCAAGGGAATTTTGTAAGCAAAGCGTGGAAAATTGTCTGGGCAATATTAAAGTAAATTCAGTAAAGCCATGTGAGGCTATCATACTTAGGAATGAGGTAGAGCTAGAAGAACCAGTGAGAAAACAAGCTGAACCCTGCCTTATAAAAGACCAAGAAATAAAAAAAGAGGATGAACAAAAGGATGAAAACCCCTCATACTATCCGCCAGATCTTGGTACATCATACTTGAACATCAAAAAATCTTAGGTAGATGTCTATGGAAAGAACCTTATCCTTCGAATTAATAATGACCAAGTGATAGTCAGCATGAATGATGTATTAAAGAATTCGAAGGAGAGTAGCGCATTTAGGATGATTGGTGTGTTTGAATCTTCTGAAGAATAAAAGGATGAAGAACAGATGTTAACAAACTTTGAGTTTGAAGAAGTTATGAAAGTCTCTGTTCGTGAAGTGGACGAAGCAGAGGAGACGAAGGTGATTAAGGAAGAAAGAGAGCAACTCACTTTCATACAGGACAAACTATTGGATTCAATGGAAGATTCAAGGAGTTTTGTTATTCTCTATTTTATTGACAGTTCACTTGAAAGGAGGACATTATTGAGCCTAATTGGTTTTTATAATGTTATCAACATCGTCCTTCTGATTATGTTGCAATTTGTAGCTTACTTATAGGCTATAAAACTGATATTGAACAAAAAGGGTAGAAGCAAACTGCTCATAATTGATCCCGGCTGAGTTTTCAAGGATAGAGCGTCGAGCTACCGATGTTAAAAGAAACACTACATGAGAGGTAACGCATGTAATTTAATTTCCTTTGATTTTTTTGTTAGAAAATTTGAATTCCGTAGTTAGGATTATTTTTTGCCAAATCAAATCGAGAAGGAATAAAATTTCGATATAAATTGGATGATCGATCAAGTAAACAAAAGAGAGGTGACAGGGCCACAAAAGAATTAATACGTGATTTTGAAAAAAAATTTGAAAGAACAAAATAAAATTAATGAAAAATTGGTAGAAAATAGCAGGCCATGATTGTGGCCTGTCTGCGACTAGGCAAAAAAGGGAAACACGTGAATTTTAAGTAAAATTTTACCATTTAACCCTCCAACCACCTATATATTCATTTCTAACTTCACTTGTTCATTCACTTTCACTTTTACTTTATCTATCAAGATTTGAAAGTTCCAAACACTCTCACGTCTCTCTAAAAAAATTTCAAACTTCCAAATTTCTTCCAACTCTACCTATTCATAAGCCAACATATGACACATTAAGCAACCAGCCAGATGGGAGCAATCATTTGGATGAAACCAAGTTTCGAGACAAGGGAGAAGGAACAGAGCAGCAGACTTCAGAGCACCCTTCCCAGTCTACACAGAGGAGGAAGGTATTCATTTTCAATCCCTCAATGCTAGACAAATCATAGTCCCTAAATATTTTGATTTTGATACGCTTGATAGGTTAAAACTGCGCAATAAGGAAGATAACTTTGCTGAAAGAATTTAGTGGGTTAAATTCATACATTTCCAATTTTCTGTCTACCAAGAGCAACTTTGGAATTCTTTACTTCCCTTTTCTATGAACCTAGGAACCCCAAGGAAATATGGTTTAGGTTGCGAGGGCAACCTTATGAACTGAACATAGAAATTATGTGTGATATATGTGGGTTTTTCGAGTCGTCTATTATTGACCAACACGATGACTTTTGTGCTTCTCGCTATTAGAATGAGCTCACTTGGTTAGAGCATTTTGATGCTAAAAATGCCCACAACAACATAATAAGGACCCACGAGCACTTATTGCTGCACAAATTCATGTGTCAACTAGTTTTTAATAAATCAGAAACCAACAGGTGCTCAACAAATGAACTTTTTATGTTGTGGTGCATAGATCACAACATTCCAGTGTGCATCTCCACACATGTGCTAAACGTTATTGTTGTGAGTTCGTGAAAGAGGAGCAACAATCTAAATATGGGGTACCTAGTGTCTGCCATTGTTGAATATTATGGCGTGGACTATAGTGGGTTAACTGTCCATCTCCTGGACTTCCTAAATCATCAACATCTATGGCGAGATGAAATCCTTAAGTCCCATAACATGGAACTTCAGGATATCAGTCAAAAGACACATGTTAATATTAGGGCTAAACAGTTAGTTCGAGTACAACGTTGCCTCAGTAGGCAGAAGAGGACTCGACTAGTTAAGAGTCCAAAGAGGAAGAAGAGATAGAAGAACTGGGATGGAAGAAACTTTTGAATACAATCTTCGCAAACAACAAAGTGATTACAGATACACTTGCGAAGAACTCTAGAATGATGAGGTAGATAGCCTGAACTCAATGACGTTAGAGCCAAGATATAAGTAGTATCCATCGATATTTTGAGGCTTAGGGCATTTAATTGCCACCTCCAATACCATCCCCACCTCTATCTCCATGAGACCTTATCTAACCCCTTTTCTTTTTCAAGTTAATCTTTATTTTTATTTTTTGTTTTACTTTAATTTATGTTTTTTCTTTTCTTATGTGCTTGTTTGTTCCCTTCTCACATTGAGGATAATATGTTGTTCAAGTGCGGGGAGGGTTAAGTGTTTTGCTTTGTATGTGATTTTACATATGGTATGATAGTTATTAGGTTGTATTTTGTGAATTAATTGAATGTGTCAATAGCTTAAATGAATTGGAATTGATTTAAATTTGAACATAGTTTATTAGGTTGTGAAGAATAATTAGCTCACACAATTAATGAATTGGGGTTATTGGCTAAATATGTAGCTTAATTAGGATTTAGTGTGAGTTTTTCACCCTCTAAATTATCACATTCATTCATAATTTGAGGCATTTTAACTTAAGTAACTTTACTAGTATTTTTCATATAAACGAGTAGCTAAAACAACAAGGTAGGAAAATAATAAAAAATGTCTGTGTTGCTAAATAAATAACTATTCCGCTGGCCTTTGTGTTATGAATAGAGCTAGTAGCCAGTTGAGAATGTGATATAACTGAGTAACTGGATTGACGTGCATCACCAATGTATGCCTCCTAGTCAAAAAGCTATAATGACATTTCAACTAAGCAATTTAATAAAAATATGAATTAGTCAAGTAACTGGATTGAAATTCATTACCAATGTTTACCTCCACGTAAAAAGACTAAGTCTATGTCCAATAAATAAATAAATAATGCGTTTCTAATTAAAACAACCTACCAAAATTGTAATAGCTTGACTTTTCATGAAAATGTACTTAGGAGTAATTACAGAGTCTGAATGACCAAAGAATTATTAATGCGTGTGTAAAATTGAAAAGGGAAAACAAATTAACACCTAGATCTCGATTAATTTGTATATTTAGTTCAAAGCCCTTAGATGCAAATTTTGTATTTTAATGATTTGATATAACTTGAATGATTGTGTTTAAGATTAAATTTATTTCATGAAGTTGAAGCCATTGTCTCATTATTGCATTGTGTGTTGTGTGTTTGTTATATGTTTATTGTTTTTTTTTCCTTGAGGAAAAGCAAACGTTTAAGTATGGGGATGTTGATAGGTGTGAATTGCATCATGTTTTAAGGCTTAGTTTGTTATGTATTAAGTGTTAATTTGAGTGTTTAGTATGTGTTTAGGTTAGAATTGTGTTAGTTTGTGTGTTTTTATGGGTTAGTATAATTCTTTAAGCTTAAATATTATGTTTTTAAGGTACTTTGATGTGTTTTTTGGTGTTTCAAGGTCAACATCGAAGAACGGAGAAGTTTAGGAGACATTTGGGCCGAAACAACATAAGCACTGGAGCTAGCCTACCTGATTGTTACGATCATGACAAAAAGGTTTGATGCAAGCCATGATCATGGCATGCAGGGCCACAATCGTGAACTGTGTCAGATAGATGCACAAATAAGGAAAAACATTAAGTGTCGAAGGATTTTTTAGACTTTTTTGACCCCAAAAAAACCCTAAGACTACTCAGAACACAAAAGGTATTTAAAGAACAAGAAGAACATAGAGAGAGGAGCTTTTGCATTAGGCATAATTCAGAAAACCTATAGAGTGCATCAACAGATTGAGAAAGAAAAGAAGGAAGAGAGACGTAGAGAGGAAGGCTATGCAAAGTACTTCTTGGAACAGGAGGTTTCTTGCCGTTGCTGCCTCCATTATCCATTCCGATTCAATTTCTGGTTTAGTTTTAATTTTATGATTGTATAAAAATTGGGATAGCTGTTGATGATAGGATTGTTTGAATGTTGAGGATTGTTTAAACTCACCTTCGGGATATTTTATCTTTGATATTAATGAAATTTAATTGTTGTATTTTTTATTGGATTTCTTTTGATTTAAATTATGCACTTGCATAATTCGGTGATAAACTAAGAGGGTGAACCAAGTGAAAAATCATTAAATTGTGCTAACGAGAGTTAGATATTTTAATAGAATAATAATTAAATCAAATCGGTAAATTTGTGTGAAGAGAGATCTTGCATAGGTTTTCGATAGTTTGTGGACAATTTCAAATCTAATTTAGGTTTTGGATAGATTGTTAATTGAGATATTGCAATTCCCATAATATGATTAGGGTTAATGGTTATAACTCGAGAGAGAGTAATCAACCCTAAGACCGTCTAGAACTGGTGATCTAGTAATTCATAATCAATTAGATTTTCATTAAAGTAAGATAAAATTCCCCTTTCTCTCAATTATTAGTTCTTAGGTTAATTCTTGATTGGGTGTTGCAATTGTTATTTTGTTTATATTTCTGAATTTAATTCTTGGAATTGATTGTATGGTTGAAATAATTCTTGCTTTAGGTTTTTTCATTCTAAATCATTACAAATTATTTTTTACCTTAGATTTTAGGATTAGATTAACCCTCCTCGTGGGATCAACACCTTAGGTACTACACAAATGACCCATGCGCTTGCAGAATATCGAGGTTAAAACATTAAAGCTTTTTTATATCGAAAACTTGCAATCAAGTCCCATGGAACCCAATGTATTATTTTTCATGCACTGGTTCATGCCATGATTGCAAATTGGATGGAGAATCTGGATTATTTGAGCTGTCAGTATCATGTTGATATGTCTTTTGTCGCTTACTGTAACTAAGCTCATATATGTGAAGTTTGTGCAGGAATTGATTAAACTCATCTTCATTAGGTCTGTAATTATCATCATTAGGATTTTGAACATCATGAAAGACTGAGTAAATAAGCTGAGAAGGTAGAGCTACAACGAACCATTGTTTCTTTCCAAAGCGATATTGTTAATATATCTTTTGGAGAAATCTACCAACTTGCTTTAGTCTCTCTTGATAAGCTTTGTGATCAATATGCCTTATTCAAAAACATCGTTAAAGATGGTCCAATTCTCAAAAAGGCTTGCAAGAAGCCTTATCTTTAGATTAAGTGTAAAGACTAAAAGTACTGTGATTGTAGCAATAAGAAAAAATCTCATCACAATCATGTCTATCATCGACAAAAGTTTCGCAGACAAATGGAAGGTTACAAGCCCTTTAGGAAAACTTATAAGAGAAAAGACAGAACAAAGAAAGTTTGTTCGATTTTTTAAGAAATCCCATCATTCTTAGAAAGTTGATAGACGTTTTCTCTAAGGACAACTAGGACACTTTGCACAAACCTGTCCCATAAAAGCAAGAAAGATGTCAAGTTATTGAAGCAAATGCAATCAATTTATCCTATTCATTCTTCTAATGGCTTTAAAGATCATATTGAGGAATAATCTACTAAAGATGAAGACACTAAGTTTATTATTTTTGTTACGACCTCTAAAGATGAATCCTTCGAGTCCTCTTTCTCTCTAGGGGATGATTCTCTATATATGCTACAATAGACCTGCATGAAATTACATCATACTCCAGTCCAATGGCCATATGTCCATATCTAACTCTTCAAACAAGACAAATACGATTGACCCATCAAAGCTATTGGATTTATGGATCCTGGATCTAGCCGTACGATTATGAAGCCCAACATTTTACCTTCTGAGGCATGGACCTCACATAAAGTGTACTTTACTACTGCAGATGGCAATTTATTCATAATCGGGCTTATTACAAAGAGCAAGATCGAGATACGATTCTTTCCACATTGTACAATTTGGACTAAAGTGCTTGACAACAATCTACCTAGCCAAGATATTCTCATTGGTATGGATGTATACAATAAAGCCTCACCTTTACAAATCTTACCCACAGGCCTCAGATATCGATAATTTTATAGTTCCTACACTGAAGTAAAGAATGTGTTTGAACTTTCTCAAGTTCCTACACCATATACCTCATTGCGAGATAAATTGTTAAAATACTGTCCTGAATCACATGCATAGTTTTCTCTTCCATATCCTCCGTGGAAAAATGTTGAGTTTTTCATAAGTCTACTTTTAAAAAAGAATAAGGATATTAATCCTACGAAAGCCACACATCCAGGGATGAACACTGATGATCTCAAACTCGCACAAGATGAGTGTGTTATCCTTCTAAAGCAATGACTTATTGAGTCCACAAAGTCAGATTAGGCTTGCCAGGCTTTTTATGTAAACAAACATTCAGAGAAAACGCACGGTAAAAAGAGATTGGTGATTGATTACAAGCCTCTGAATGCATTCCTACAAGATGGCAAGTTTCCTCCTTCAAAGATCAATACTCAGGTATTATTTTTAAAAGAAGTTGTTATCTGTCAATGCCATGTCATTTTCAACTTGCTCAAGAATGTGGTCGATATCAGTTGCTTGAATAGGGCTTGATGGTGTACTGGAAGCTATAGATGTGCGATATGTAGGGCAAGAAACTTCACCAACTCGAATGTTGATAACATTAGAGGGAGCCATTGATGTCCAATGATCAAATGATGGCATAAGAATTGGTACGAGAAGAGTAGTATCTCTAAAATATAGACCAAAAGATGTACAAATATTGGATGGAGATAGGCTTGGGGATTGATTGAGTTTGTCAAAGAAAGAATGTAATTCTGCCATTAACTGTGTGCATTCTGTAGACCAATCAAGGGTGGTTCAACAATGTTAAAGGTGATTTAGCGTACACAAATTTCCAAAAGTACTCATACAGTAGGGACGGTGTATGATATAAATAGCATAAACTTTGTGATCAGTTAAAGCAGTGTCCCATAGACGATAATGAGTTAAGAGTTGAGACATATCCACACGCCATTTGGATAATGGTTAAAAATGGTCCATAAAAGAGAGTTGAAATTTGTAGGATCAGATAAATGATGATAAAAATGGAGGGGTGATAGAGAGATAGAGCAAGCATATAGGGTAGATAAGGCCTAAAGATGCCATAAGGTAGTATCGTGGAGAGTATCATAAAAATGATACATTACTTTATATGGAGTAAGAGCAACAAAATAACCAGGAGTATGTAAGATATCAAATTTGAGAAGTGTGAGATGAAGATAGTAAAACAGACTTTGATGAAGAAGTGGGAAGAGGTCTGCAATAATGGTTGGAGGATTAAAGAACAAAGGAGGAAAATCTTTTTAAAATTTGCAAACTTAGGAAACTCCATGAGTCAAAAAAGAGGAATAGAATGTTTTAGAGAAGAGGAAAGAAATAAGATAGGTTTGGTAGGTCTAGAGAGAAAATCAGCAAGTGTGTTTTGGTGACCTTTAATGTAATGAATGGAGGCTTTATAATAAGAAAATCATTCCTGTCAACGAAGCAATTAACTATAGGGAAGATATTTCTTGGGTTGATCAAGAATCTTGGGAAATGAAATGTTATCCATTTTAATGACAAAGTGATAAGGAGCGAGGTGGAAAGCAAACTTTTTAATACCTCTTTTAACAGCTAAGATCTCTCTGTAACTAATGTGGTAGTGGCATTCAAAGGTCTGAAATTGGCCACTTTCATGACCATAATAATGGTGTTTGTCATTGATTTCTTCGATAAGCACAACACCCCAATAATGGTCACTAGCATCTGTCTGTAGTATGCATTGTCCCATGTCAAAAAATGTCTGTAGTATTGATTTCTTTGATAAGCACAACACCCCAGTAATGGTAGAGGATTTTGATAAATGTGTTTTAAATGCTGGACAGCCTTTGTTTGTTATAAATGTCAAGGTGGTAGATTCTTTTTGAGCAACTTGGATAAGCTTGAAGTGTAGGTTGTCACATGTGGTATGAACTCATTGATGTAATTAACAATCTTGAGGAATTGTTTTATTTGTTTCACAGTGAGATTTTCACTAAGAAAGTGTAACATCTCTTGTGCAATATGTGGACCACGCTGGTACAATCCATCTTTGAATTGTATACCCAAAAATTCAATCTCCTTTGTACCAATGATGCTTTTAGAAGCTGAAAGCATGATCCTATACTGTTTAGTAAGATCCAAGAATTACTGGAGTAAGGCCTAATGTTCCTTATAGGTCTTTGAGAATAGGAGAATATCATCAATGTAGATGATTTCACTGCTGAGGATGGGTTCAGAAATCTTGGTCATGGTTCTTTGAAATAGTGTTGGGGCAACTTTAATCCCAAATGGTATAACAGGCCAGTGGTATTGTGCATTAGGAATACAGAATGCAATTTTGTACCGCACAGTTGGGTGAATACCTAACTGCCAAAATCTTGCTTTAAGATCAAACTTGGAAAAGATAATAGCTTCTTTAAAAATAGTACCTGATACTGATCTTTGGGAAAGGACACTTGTCATCTTGCAGGAATGCATTTTGAGGCTTGTAATCAACCACCAATCTCTTTTTATTGCGCTTTTGCTCTGAACTTTTGTTCACATAGAAAACCTGACAAGCCCAATCTGACTTTGTGGGCTTAATGATTCCTTTAGAAGGATAACACACTCATTTTAGGCGAGTTAGAGGTCATCAGGGTTCATCCATGAATGTGTGACTTTCGTAGGATTGATATCCTCATTCATTTTTAAAGGTAGACTTGTGAAAAAGTCAACATTTTTCCAAAGAGGATATGGATGAGAAAGTTGTGCATGGGATTTAGGACAGTAGTCTAACAATTTATCTCTGAATGATGTATATGGTGTAGGAACTTGAGAAAGTTTAAACATATTTTTCATTTCAGTGTAGGGACTATAAAATGATCGATACCTGAGGCCAGTGGGTAGGATCTGAAAAGATGAGGCTTTATTGTATACATCCATAGCAATGAGAACATCTGGGCCAGGTATATTTCTACCAAGAACTTTAATCCAAACTGTACACTGTGGAAAGAATCGTATCCCTATCTTTTTCTTTGTAATAAGCCCAATCTTGAATGAATTGCCATCTGTAATAGTAAAGTACTCACCATGTGAGGTCTATACCTCAGGAGGTAAAATGTTGGGCTTCATAATTGTACGACTA
This sequence comes from Erythroxylum domingense, assembly GCA_025594535.1. NCBI lineage: Eukaryota > Viridiplantae > Streptophyta > Magnoliopsida > Malpighiales > Erythroxylaceae > Erythroxylum > Erythroxylum domingense. The sequence goes on from JANQBM010000004.1 coordinate 28,816,968, forward strand.
GATCCTATATCCATAAATCTTATAGATTTAATGGGTCGATCGTATTTGTCTTGTCTAAAGAGTTGGATCTGGATATATGGTCATTGAACTGGAGTATAATCTAATTTCATGTAGGTCTGCTGTAGCATGTATAGAAAATCATCCTCTAAAGAGATAGAAGAATCAGAGGGTTCATCTTTAGAGGTCATAACGGAAACAACAAACTTAGTGTCTTCATCTTCAGTGGATTGTTTCTCAATAAGATCTTCAAAGTTATTAGAAGAATGAATGGGCAAGATTAATTGCATTTACTTTAATAACTTGACATCTTTCTTGCTTTTGTGAGGACAGGTTCGTGCAAAGTATCCTGGTTGTCCATAGAGCAAAGATCGATAAGCTTTCTGAGAATGATGAGATTTCTTCTTAAAGAATTGAACAAACTTTCGTTTTGTTCCATCTTTTCTTATATAGGTTTTTTTGAAGGGCTTGTAACCTTCCATTTGTCTGCGGAACTTTTTTCGATGATAAATATGAATGTGATGAGATTTCTTCTTGTTGGTACAATCACAGTTTTTTTTGTCTTTGCACTTAATCTGGAGATAAGGCTTCTTGCAAGCCTATTTGAGAATTGGAACAACTTTAACAATGTTCTTGAATAAGGCCTGTTAATCACAAAGCTTATCAAGAGAGGCTAAAGCAAGCTGGTAGATTTCTCCAAGAGATATATTAGCAATATCCCTTTGTAAAGAAACAATGGTCCATTGTAGCTCTGGTTGCAGTTGATCTGGAAAGGATGAGATAAAAGTATATCGAAGATTAACATCATTCCATACATTCAAAGATAATATCTTTCTGTCATACGTTGAAAATGCTTCTGTAAATCATGTTTGTCAAGTGAACAACATTTCATTTCAAAATACTCCTGACGGATCTGCTTATCTATAAGCTAAAAGTCACAAATGAATTCCTTATGAATGACTCCAAGAAGAGCTCCGACTGTAGTGACTTGGATATACTGAAGTCTTTAATGTTCGTTAATACTTTGCCAACATTCTTGTAAAGTACCAGTGAAACGAGAAGTAAACTCAGACAAAATATCCTATAAAGGATTATTCGGTCATTTGAAGATCTATCCATGCACTGAATTTGTGCAAGCAATCTCTCCATTTCTTTGGGGGAGTTCGTCAAAAGTAAACCAAGGTCCTAAAGTAGGATTGGTCTGTGCAGCTGGTTGAGTTGGTGTTGCTTATGATGCTAGTACAGGTCTAAATCGCTCAGTACCTGTAGATTATACTTCAGTTATCTCTGGTTTGGCTTTAATAGGTTCAAACATAGTCATCAGAACTTGTGCTAAGTCTAATGGATCATCTAGCTGTGTTGAGGAATCAGAAGACGGTTCAGAGATCTATTCAGATGATGACTCAAAAATTATTGCAGAGATTTCAAAAGTTGGGACAGAGACTTCAGAACAAGCTTCTGATTTATCTCATTAAGCAGAGGAATCTTCTGCAGCAGGTGTAGGTGCAAGAGTTGCTATGAACTTTGTTAGAGGCATTTTATCCCTTTGAGTAGAGGTGGAAGGTTGAGACTTTGGTGGAGAAATGGGAGGTGTATGAATCTATAACAGTTTACTCCACTGGTTAACTGGTTCAAGTTTAGTATATAAAGGTGATGGCTCAGGAACTTGTTCAGGCGTTGGCTTTGGCTTTTATTTTTTAGGTTTTTCTTGAGATGCCTGAAAATGGATATGCTGTCTGATCAAATGATAGTTGAACTTGAAGAACTTTGAATAGTTAACTTCTCCTGGATACGTCTGATACAGAGGAGGAGTGTATACTGGCTGTATGTTTAAAAAAATTGAAGAGGATGAGCCATGTACAGTCTTAGACTAAGCAGATTGCATATCAGCTTCCATGTATTGCACAATTCCTTGTATCTTCCTAAGTTCTCTAGTTTTGACGTCAAAGTTAGGTCCAAAATACTGTGTAGCAATGTATTGTCAAAGATCAACATCAAGTTGTTGGATCTGAGCTCTGTATAAGTGGAACAATTCTTTGATCTTTTTAGAGACGACGTTAATTTTATATTGAGTAACATGAGTTTGCTGACTGATTTCATCTAGCTTGGAATCAATTTTTCGAAGGACTTTATTCTGTGCTACTGCATTTGATGTCTTCCAGTTAAGAACTTCATCATAAGGATCTGAGTCAATTGTTACTTATGAAGTGATTCTTATGGCTCGAATATAAGGGCTAGAGATAACCCTAGTTGTTTCATATGTCTCATGTGTAGAGAGGGAAACTCTTCTTCGTATAGCTTAACCATCATACAAGGTATAGGAGTAGGAGTAATGACATGAATTGCTAGCATAGGCTAACAAGTAGAAGATTTCAGCATCTTACGAAGAGATCTAAGTCTGAATCTTTTTATAGGTAAACCACTAGATTTGCTGGAATCATCTGGATCTTAATCTTCCTTGTGTGGATGATACTGTTGAGAAGGCATACAACGATTTTTAGACTTTTTCTTCCTCCTTTGTTATCTGGCATACCGCTCATTATCATCATCACTGTCTGACTCAGGGTTGAGACAAACTTCACAGCCAAGTTCACATATAGATGTGTCAACATCCCATATAAAGTGTCCATGATGATGGCTTACATTGAATGGATCTCCATTATATTTAAAATAATAGATAGGAGGGCCATATTTACCTTCTATATGAGAAAATACAGGCCAAATTAGAAATATAGCTCCAGATGGATTTTCATTGGGCTTTGCATGGATGGACTTCACTTTTCCATTCATTAATGTCTTTAGAATCAGAGGAGTGGTTGTATGAAAAGAGTGTCAATGAGGCTCATGGACCACTTTCTAGTAATTGGTGATCCAGTCAGTAGCCATCAACTTTTCAAACTCCACAGCTGGTATTTGCTTTGAGATCTGGATGATAGTAGTATGATCATTAGAATGATCAGCAGCCATATAAAGAGCTTCCGAAGTAAAATTTGGAAAGTTGAGGTCTAAATCATGATTCTGCAAAAATTTGGAAAGTTAAGGTCTAAATCATGATTTTGCAGATGATAGATCATTTGGTGATATAAGGTAGCAATAATGGCTGTAGGATCTTGATCTGCTCCAATGATTTGAATTTGAACTTGTAGTCGTTCAGGCAAATTGGGTTCATCCAACCTGATGTTGAAATCAGGTGCTATTGTTAGAATGACACTTCCATTGTTAAAAGTAGTCAGTAAGGTACCAATCAAAGCATTTTCCTATGTTACATAGACAGTGTCTAAAAGAGATATCTTGATTGTAGCAGGTATTCCCTTTCTTCCATGAAGTATGAGAATAAGGCTTATAACTCCTATATATAGATGTGTATTATTATGTTCTCTCTAGAGAGAGATTAGCTACTTTGGTATCTCAAGCTTTACGTATTTTTCTGTTGTAATAGATCTAGGACCATACTATTCCAATTTGGAACTCTAGATTATTTCTTTGACTTTTGGTCTAGATGTAGACAAAATAGTTTGTATACTTTTTGTCTAAGAATGATCACGAAAATAAATACTGTAAGGACTCAACAAAGGTAAAGAAGACTCACAAACTCAATTTTCTACAAGAGCATAGGTAATTTCAACTAAATTTTCTATACGATTAGATAAAATACGCTTAACACTAGAATGTAGACTAGATATAGACAAAATTGAAGACAAATGAACAGGGTCATTTGGTGGTATTTCCATAACTACTTGGCTCTCTCCTTACTCTTATTAAGATACAATATTACCGCTGGCCAAGACATGAAAGATGGCTCTAAAGATAATGTTAGAGTTAGACCCCTCAGATTGTGATTGAAATTTCTGGTATCACGTGCCAATGCCTGAAACAGGTAACAGCCAATCAAAAAGTTGGTTTCTCGAAAGAGGGGAAAGGGAAAGGGAAAGAAAAAAAATGCAAAAACCTTTATATAGATTAGATGTACTTAGGGGCTTCGAAGGGCACACAAGGAAAGTACGACAACCAACAAACTAAAACAATACCTTTGAGCAGACCATCGACTAACCAAAGTCAGATTGTAGACTACTAAATTGTCTAGTTGAATATTGTGGAACAACATGGGAACCTTATGGCTATCAATAAGTTTTAGCTACAATGGTCTAGACATAAAGCCCTTATATCCATGGGCACAACACTCAGCTTTCCTCTTAGGACCCTTACACTCTCATAACTCTTTTCCCCTTTGAAACAATTATCACAATAGTATCTA
>JANQBM010000004.1:28821229-28835884 GCA_025594535.1 Erythroxylum domingense
ACAAGAGTATAAACACTCTTTCCCTATTAAACTCTAATCTTATAGTGGAATTGTTTTATGTAGTTATAGATTGTCTTAGACTTTCTGATACACAAGATCCTTAGAAGAGGCGAGTGTAGATCATACTTATCTTTGTATAATGACAGACAGTAACATTACTCAAGATTTAATCTTTCAGGAGAGGGAAAACTTAGAGAGAATGGAAAACACACAAAGTAATATTCATTGAAATCAAACATTGAACTTCTGCCTTCAATAACTTCTTCCTAAACCTCTACCTTCAACAACTTCTTCCTAAACTTCTGCCTCAACTTCTGCCTTCTTTACAATAGAAGAGGAACGTTGCTTTTATAGGAGAAGCAAGGGTAGGAAAATAAAACACACAAAAGACACACTAATTACAACTTTAGAAAAGAAAGCAACTTTAAGTACAATCGTCACACCTTTCACAAAGGTACTTTAAAAAATCAAACAACTTTTTAAAACGCAAACAATAAGATGATAAGAAGAAATATTATATTATGGTTTATGGGATACAAAGATTCTCTTTCATCAAAAGACTCGAAAAGAAAAACACCTAAAAAGACAAGTCTCATGGAATCCAATGCATTATTTGTCACGTATTGGTTCATGCCATGATTGCAAATTGGATGGAGAGTCTGGATTACTTGATCTGTCAGTATTATTTTGATATGTCTTTTGTTGCTTATTGTGACTACACTCACATATGTGAAGTTTGTGTAGGAATTGATTTAACTCATCTTCGTTAGGACTGTCATTATCGTCATTAAGATTTTGACAATCCTGAAAGACTGAGTTGATTAAGAAGCTGAGAAGGTCCTATAAGGTCTAAATCTGATTCTTCTGTGTCATATTGAGGACTATTGGGATCTGGTATGTCAACATCTGGAGCTTCTGGTTCACCAGGAACAAATTCACCTGGATAAGATCCAATAGAGGATGAAATGATCCATATATTAGGAAAATGATTTATCTCTTTGAGAAAATCTCTAAGATATTGAAGCACATTGTTTTGATATCGTGGCCAATATAATGAAGTATGACAAAAATGGACACGATGTTCAATGTAAAGGACTCCAATGTAGGTTTCACGATATGGACGATGAAGGATGAAGAAACAATGAGTAGATTATCATCTAACAAAAGCTTTTCATAGATGATGTTACAAAATAACCATATAACATGCTACTTCCATTGATCTAGTGGTTGGAACCACTCAAGAAATGTCTATAACAAAGATCTTTCATTGTTTATGTCACATAGATGTTGGTAGAGATGAAGAGGGGATAGAGTGACGGCACAAGCATAGAGGGCAAAAAGTGCCCAAAGATACCATAATGTATTTTCAGAAAGAGGGTCATGAAGGAAAGTCACATTAAGGTAAGGTGCTTTGAGGTTGAACATTGTGGAACTACCAAGAGAGTTAGTTTCATTGAGAAAATGATGCAAATAATAAAACAAACTCATACAAGCAAGTGAGGCAACTTCAGAAACATTAGTAGGTGTACTAGCAATGGGAGGAAAGTATTTCTTCAAAATAGCAGAAAGGGTTCTTATGACAATCAAAGAATTTAAAAGATAAAAGTTTAGAGAAGAAGATACCTTGCTGAAGAGGAAGAAGATATTTATAATGAGAAAAAGGAAAGAAAATATCTGGAGGCCAAGGTGGATTATGTTTGAGCAATTTGGATAAACATGAAGTGTAAGCTGCTTTGAATGGTACGAACTCACGAATGTAATTAACAATCTTGAGGAATTATTGTTTTTGTTTCACAGTGAGATTTTCATCAGGAAAGTTTAACAACTCTTGTGCAATATGTGGATCAGGTTGGTAAATTTCATCTTTGAAATGCATACTCAAAAATTCAATCTCCTTTGTACCAATGATGCTTTTAGAGGCTAAAAGCATGATCCCATACTGCTTAGTAAGATCTAAGAATTGTTGAAGTAAGGCTTGATGTTCCTGACGAGTCTTTGAGAACAGGAAAATATCATCAATGTAGATGATTGCACTGTTGAGGATAGGCTCATAAATCTTGGTCATGTTTCTTTGAAACAATGATGGGACAACTTTAAGCCTAAAAGACATAACAATCCATTGGTATTGTGCATTAGGAATGAAAAATGTAATTTTGTACTGCTCAGTTGGGTGAACACCTAATTGCCAAAATCCTGCTTTAAGATCAAACTTGGAAAAGATAACAACTTCTTTTAAAAATAGTACTTGAATACTGATCTTAAGCTGAGGAAACTTGTCATCTTGTAGGAATGCATTCAGAGGCTTGTAATCAATCACCAATCTCTTTTTATCGCATTTTTGCTTTGAATGTTTGTTCACATAGAATGCCTGGTAAGCCCAATCTGACTTTGTGGGCTCAATGAGTCCTTGCTTCAAAAGGATAGCACACTCAGCTTGTACGAGTTTGAGGTCATCAAGGTTCATCCCTGGATGTGTAGCTTTCACAAGATTGATAGCTTCATTCTTTTTGAAAGGCAGACTTATGAAAAAGTCAGCATTTTTTCAAAGAGGATATGAATGAGAAAATTGTGCATGTGATTTAGGATAATAGTCTAACAGTTTATCTCGCAATAAGGTATATGGTGTAGGAACCTGAGAAAGTTCAAACACATTTTTTACTTCAATATAAGGACTGTAAAATGATCGATACCTTAGGCCTGTGGGTAGGATCTGTAAAGGTGAGGTTTTGCTGTATACATCCATACTAATGAGAATATCTCGGCCAGGTAGATTGTTGCAAATCACTTTAGTCCAAACTGTACATTGTGGAAAGAATCGTATTCTGATATTTCTCTTTGTAATTAACTTAATCTTGAATGAATTGCCATCTGTAGTAGTAAAGTACTCATCATGAGAGGTCCATGCTTCAGAAGGTTAAATATTGAGCTTCATAATCGTACGGTTGAATCCAATATCCACAAATCCAATAGCTTTGATGGGGAGATCATATTTATCTTGTCTGAAGAGTAGGATATAGACATATAGTCATTGGACTAGAGTACGATCTAATTTCATGCAGGCCTATTATAGTATGTATAGATAATCATCCCCTAGAGAGATAGAGGAATCAGAGAATTCATCTTCAGAGGTCGTAACAGAAACGACAAACTTAGTGTCTTCATCTTCAGTGGATTGCTCCTTAATATGATCTTCAAAGTTATTAGAAGAATGAATAGGCAAAATGGATTGCTTGTGCTTCAATAACTTGACATCTTTCTTGCTTTTGTGAGGATAGGTTCGGGCAAAGTGTGCTGGTTGTCCACAAAGAAAACATTGATCAGCTTTCTGCGAATGATGGGATTTTTTCTTGAAGAATTGAACAAACTTTTGTTTTTTCCATCTTTTCTTAAATAAGTTTTCCTGAAGGGCTTGTAACCTTCCATTTATTTGCAAAACTTTCGTCGATGATAGACATGATTGCGATGAGATTTCTTTTTGTTATTACAATCATAGTTCTTTTTGTCTTTGCACTTAATTTGAAGATAAGGCTTCTTGCAAGCTTGTTTGAGAATTTGATCACCTTTAACAATGTTCTTGAATAAGGCATGTTGATCACAAAGCTTATCAAGAGAGGCTAAAACAAGCTGATAGATTTCTCCAAAAGATATATTAGCAATATCCTTTTATAAAAAAACTATGGTCTGTTATAACTCTAGTTGCAATTGATCTGGAAGGGATGAGATAAAAGTATAATGAAGATTGACATCATTCCATCAATTCAAAAGATAATACCTTTTTGTCATACGTTGAAAATGCTTTTATAGTTCACATTTGTCAAGTAAACATCATTTTATTGCAAAATACTCTCGACGGATCTAGTTATCTATAAATTAAAAATCACCAATGAATTCTTTATGGATGATTCCAAGAAGAGCTCTGGCTGTAGTGACTTAGATATACTAAAGTCTTCGATAGCTGTCAATACTTTGCCACAATTCTCGCAAAGTACCAGTGAAACAAGAAGTAAACTCAGACAAAAGGATTATTCGGTCGAGTTATTTGAAGATCTATCCATGCACCGAATTCATGCAAGTGATCTCTCCATTTCTTTTGGGGGAAGATCGTCAAAAGTAAACCAAGGTCCTGAAGTAGGCTTGGTGTAACATCCCGTTTTCTCATGCTAAGAGTTAGAGCCCTAGAATACTGTACATGAGAGATATTATGAGAAATTAGGAAATGCATTTCATGCTCATGCATAATATAGCATACATACACGTGAATTTGATTTTTACACACATTACAATGACTGTTCATGCACTCATTTGACATTTTCTGGGTATAAATGATTCTAATGTGTTTATGATGTAAGTAATGAATGTTTTGTGTTGAAAATTGATTTGACGAACTATATTATTGATTTAAAAATGTTGGTGAAAATTTGGGAAATTTATGATATTTGGGAGGATTTTTTGACTAGGAAAAATATCAAGTGGCAAGACAATTGATAAATGGTAGTAGAAATAAATGTCAAATTGCAGTAGAAATTATTGATAAGTGACATTAAGATTTATTGACATGTGACATTGAAAATTGGGTGACAACTATATTGAAATTTAGAGACAAATTGATTAGAGATTAAATAATAATGGGTACAAAGTTAAAAGGCATTAACATTTTAAATTGAATGGTAAGTGTCATAACAAGTGTCATGACACTTACCAATCATTATTTACTTTGCCTTTAACTTTTACGACATTAACCTATTGAAGGACTATCTTTCCATTTTCTTTCACCTTTACCAAATGCTCTTTTATTCATCTTCTTCATTTTGCTTCTCTTCATTTACTACCCACTCACCCTCACTCTCTTAACGTTGAACTTGTGTTCTAATCCTTCACCTTACCACTTTAACACCTTGTTATCTTCTTCACATTGATGAAACCCACTTCTATTTCATCTTGTTCTTTCATATATACGATGATCGTGTAAAGCTTAGAGGCTAGGATTTCATGTTGATTTTTGAAGAAGTTTGGAGCTAAAATAAGTAAGTACATGTTTGATCTTCATAGGTTGTTTTGAAATAAATTATATATGGTGATTGGGATGAGATAGCATTGTACATGGGTGTAAAACTAAATGGGTTTATGTTCTGATTTTAGTATATTATTGTTATGAATGGGTTGGTTAATATAAATCATTTGTGATGATATCTAGAGATTAATGATAATGATAGAGGAGTTTAATTATGATGATTTTTGGATGAGAAAGTAAGTAGGTTTATGCCATGTTTTTGAATATATGATGAACAATAGATCATGAGTTGTGTTAAAGATGTTTTTGAGATAGGTTAGTTATGAAAATGATGTTTTAATGAGAATTGATAATTGAATAATGTAAAAATGAGTTATGACTTTATGACTGGAAGTGTTTTGAAATTGTAATAGGCCCAAATGATTACTAGAATTATGATAATATGTTTATTGTTGTAATACTTGCGATTGAGAATGTTTATGAATAAAATAGGTCATAAATGATTATTGGTTTTCTTAAATGCGTGTGATGCGTGAAAAATTTTCAATGAGTATGATTGTTTGACTATGCTAGCATGTCACCCTTGTAAAGTATGTTCTCGAATACCGTCGGAGTGTTCGGCTATATGCCCTATGAGAGTGGGGCGTTACACTTGGTCTGTGCAGTTGGTTGAGCTGGTGCTGCTTGTGGTGCTGGTGCAAGTTTGAAAGGTTCAGTACCTATAGATTATGCTTCATTTATAGCTGGTTTAGCTTCAGTAGGTTAAGGCAAAGTCATCAGAACTTGTGCTAAGTATAATAAATCAGCTAGTTGGGCTAAGGAATCAGAAGACGGCTCAAAGATCTGTTCAAATGATGACTCAAAGATTGTTGCAGAGTCTTCAGATGTTGGGACAGAGGTTTCAGAACAAACTTCTGAATTATCTGATTGAGCAAAGGAATCTTCTACAATATGTGTAGGTGCAAGAGATGATATGAACTTTGTCAGAGGCACTTTATCCTTCCCAATAGAGGTGTTGAGACTTCGGTGGAAAAGTGGGAGGTGTATGAATCTGTAACAGTTTACTCCACTGGTTAACTAGTTCAGGTTTAGTATATGAAGGTGATGACTCAGGAACTTGTTCAGGCTTTGGCTTTGATTTTGGTTTTTTAGTTTTTGCTTGAGTTGCCCGAGGATGGATATGTTATCTGATCAAAGAATAGTTGAACTTGAAGACCTTTGAATAGTCAGCTTCTTCTAGATATGTCTGATACAGAGGAGGAGTGTATACTGGCTGTATATTTGGAAATACTGAAGAGGATGAGCCATATATAGTCTTAGACTATGCAGATTGCATATCAGCTTCCATGTGTTGTACAATTCCTTGTATCTTCTTGAGTTCTCTAGTTTTGATATCGAAGTTAGGTCTAAAATACTGTGCAGTAATGTAATGTCAAAAATTAGCGTCAAGTTGCTAGATCTGAACTTTATATGAGTGGTACAATTGTTGGATCTGTTTAGAGACGACGTTAACTTTATATTGAGTAACATGAATCTGTTGACTGATTCGATCTAGCTTGGAATCAGTTCTTCGAAGGACTTTGTTCTATGTTATTGCATTTGATGTCTGCCAATTAAGAACTTCATCAAAAGAATTTGAGAAAGTGTTTCTTGTGAACTGATTCCTGTGGCTCAAATATAAGGGCTAGAGCCTAGAGATAACCTTAGTTGTTTTATCTATACTCCTGTGTAGAGAAGGAAACTCTTCTTCATATGGCTTAACCATCATACAATGTATAAGAGTAGGAGTAATGACAAGAATTGCTGGCTTAGGCTAACAAGTAGAAGATTTCAGCCTCTCACGAAGAGATGTAGGTCTGAATCTTTCTGTAGGTAGACCACTAGATTTGTTGGAATCATTTGGATTTGAATCATCATTGTGTGGATGATATCGTTGAGAAGGCATACAACGAGTTTTAGACTTTTTCTTCCTCCTTCGTCGTCTGGCATACCACTTATTATCATCATCACTGTCTGACTCAAGGTTTAAACAGACTTCACAGTCCTTTTTTTGAGAATATACGGGCTGGATCAAAAATATAGCACCGAATGTAGAAGGTCCAGATGGATCTTCGTTGGGCCTTGCATAGATGCACTTAATCGTTCCATCTTTTAATGTCTTCATAATCGGAGGAGTGGTTGTATGAAAAGATTATTGATGAGGCACATAGAACACCTTTTAGTAATTGATGATTCATTCAGTAGACATCAACTTTTCAAGCTCTATAATTGGTAATTGCTTTGGGGTCTAGATGATCGTAGTTTGATCACCAGAAAGATCAGCAACTATATAAAGTGCATCTAAGGTGGAATTTGGAAAGTTGAGGTCCAAAGCATGATTCTGCAAACAATAAATCATCAGTGATCTCTTAGTCCTACTGAATGCAAAAACTCTGGTATATGGTGCCACATTCGTTGGTTAGTAGATTTATGTCATTTTCCATGAATGCAAAAGCTCTGGTTTTTGGTTCCACATTCGTTGATTAGTAGATTTATGTCATTTTCTATGAACAAGGAACATTTGTCTGCCTGTTCCCACTACCAATTACCGATTGTATTCTATTGACTCAGATATTCACAGTTTCTTTTTTACAATAACAAGACGAGCATAGGGTGATCTAAAGTTTAGTGGGTGACAAATTGAATAAACCTTCTTTTTAGGCATGCATTACAATGCAGAAATTAGGTGCGAGCTGACTGGTACAGATTCTGATCTCCATCTTTCAAAGTACAACAGCATGTCCAAACTTTTTATTTGACGGAAGATTTGTGCACTAGTTACGTTTGACTATTATTTTACAGCAGCATTAATTTGAAGCCATACCTTCACTTCTCCATGATTTATCTCCTATAACTGTTGAAAAGGAATTACCAGATAATGTAACGACCAGACTGCATATTCAGAATAGAAACGAGAGAAATTCGTCGAGTATTGTAAGTGAGGCACAGAAAGAGATTAAGAAAAAGGGCAATTCAGTAAAGATATTTCATATAAAAATACATGTATCTATATATGTAACAAGAGAAAATGCTACTTGGAGAAGAGAAAAGATGAAGAACATAATAAGGAAAACATGGAATCAACCTGGATTTTTGAAGGCATAGATCAACAAAGAAAATCCTGCCTTGTCTTGACCCTTCTGTTCCAAGTTCTTCTCTTCCAACCACAACCTACTGTCCGATCCACTTCTTGTCCTAAACATAAAAATAGCGAACCCTGATGCTTCTTTGAAGAACCAGTCATGTAAATCCCACATCATATCAACCAACACACCGTCCAAGAAAATTGTCTGGTTTCCTCTGAAATTCCACTTCAATCTCTTCACTTGAAATATCTTCTTATCGTCGATGCACACGGACAATACAGGACTTTTTGCTCCATCTTCCTCTCCACTAAACTTCACCAATATGTCATGAACTAGCCCAGTATGACAAAACTGTGCCTTGGTGGAATACACGGTGTTGCCGGAAAAATGCTCGCTGCGAGAAACCAACGATGATTTAACCATTGATAGCTTTTTTCTGAGATTTTGTACGATGACTTCCTCGTCCTTGTCTCCGAGTATCAGCCCCAGTTCTGAATCCACCACAAAGACGACGTAAAACCCTCTGATCGGCTCAGGACCGGTCTCATAACTAGCAGTAGAAAGATCCCAGAAAGCTTCAATCTTTGAGTCGCAAGATTGGAATGACTTAGTGCCTTTGATCTTTCGCAGGTGATACGAATCGGTACTCAACTTCGAGGGAGAGGAGATATTGTTGCCACTAATACTAATGGTGAGGCCTTGGTTTATGAGTTTGTTACGCCACGTGAGTGTGATGAAGAGGGTTTTCTGGGAAAGAAGTTGGAGTCTATATATGCTAGTGACTGCATTTGAAATAGAAGGTGTCAGAGTTGGGGAGACATAGGCGTGACTTGATGGACCCGAGCAATATGAATAAGATATTTTAATGGCACGCTCGCTGTAACAAGTTGATATGCTCCTCATTTGGAGAGAAAATCCCAAGAAGAAAACGGCACCAAAGATGATAAAAGTTGTATATATGTATATTCTGTGTGAGGGAGAGAGAGATGGTTAAGATGGAAGGTTGAAGCCAAGTGCGCATACACTTCCTTCCCACTGATGCAAGAAATTGAAACGATTGATGGCTCACTCTTCCTTGCTTATGCCAGAAACTAAGAAGATTGAAGGTGACAAAAGAAGGGTACTCTTCCTCTCTGTGTTTCCCATGTGAACTGTCCTTTCTTGTTTATGAAATTTCATAATTGAAGAAGAGAAATAGAAAGTTGCAAGAGAATATGTAATGGACACACCCATGAAGCATTAATTACGACTTTCTAATAACCCAAAATCTGCTCAGCAATGCAAGCTGAGAGAGAAGCCAATGAGCTCATGTATTAAAAGGACAATCCGCCTAATTTTGATAAGCTAGAGTTCGACCTTACAGCCAATATAAAAAATATTAATATGTTTACGTTAATACGGTATCTCCAAACTGACCACACCAGAGATATATTAATGAAGGAAGGTAAGTACAATACCAGATTTATTTGTTCTATCGTCAAAGATGATGCCAAACAAAACAAGGGTTCTGTTCTTGACAGATACCCTAGCAAATAACCCCAATTGGGTAAACATTGTTAAGGCTGAGGTTTATGATGGTAAATGGTAGATGCTGATTGGCGGCCACATCGATAAAAGATATTCTTGAGATTCACCTATTACGACCAAAGCTGACCATGACACTTGCTCCTTTTTGTCATTAATTAGTCATTACCCCATAACGTTAGTTAGAACATCAACGCTATGCCTTGTCTTAAGCTTCAATTGAGGAATTAATTATTCTGGGAGTTACAAGTTGGGTGATATTGAAACCACATTTTTTGTTTTAAAACGCTTGTAGAGAGTAATCGCAGATGCTAAGTTGGTTTTGTTAGTTGTGCATTCGGTTTCAAATTTCAAGGCTACGTGGGGATCCATCTGATTAGAACTACCAGTTTTGAGTTAAGGTAGAATCAGAAAATCCAAAAGGTCTCTCTCGAGCTGGGGTATAGAGACGTCTGAAGTGGGCGATTCCACCTTTTGAGTACAAGAAAATCCAAAAGGTAAGTTCAAAATAAATTTGATGAATCCATAAAACTTTTTTTTGTGTTAATAAAACGTATTAAATTGAACTCATTTATGAATTTAAGAAAACGTCATTGATTGACGTTCGATTGTCAATAAAGTTGTTAGATACGTGCAGGCCAAATAATAACAATGGCGTTAAAACAGGCCAAGAGAAGCTGAAGTGGGGAGAAGTTGGCTTGCTGTTGCTGGAAGCTTTGCACGTCATGTTTGTACCAAAACTTTCCCCCATCATATTAGATTCAGGTGTTGTGAAGTCAAATGAAAATAGAGCTTATTACAAAAAACTTTTGAAGGAAGTACTTATTCAAGCTCGTAGATTATTTTGCATGTTCGGTCAATCCTAAACAGCATTATAACCTTTTAGTTTAGAGAACAACCTTTAAACATTGCAAACCCTTATGATGGCATTTTTTGGAAAAAAAAAAAAAAAAGGAAGTAAGTAATGATACAAGTAAGAAACCTTGGAGGATTCACTGCCAAAGGTTTTTGAATTTGGAAGATTGCATCAAGGACATCACTGCGAAAGGACAACTGTAGACCCCTTAAAGTCTTGTAAATCTTATGAACCATCCTCGCACTTCGCATGATTAACAAGGGCATATCACGGTCAAAATTAATCAAGAAGTGGAGTTACTGTGTAATCTAAGATAGTCAAAACAGATACTGTGCAGATGAGGACAAACTTGTAGCGTACAACTCAATAACATCACTCGTAAAGAAAACAGAGAATCATAAGCCAATTAAGATTCTTTTCTTCGCAGGAGACAATACCATTTTATAGGGTAAATGAAAATTTTCGTTCTTTACGGGAAGACTGTCTAAAACTTTCGCGCACCAATCAAATTCGACAAGAAAGGACATGCATAGTAAGCTAACCTGTAAATAAAAAGAAAAAATAAATAAATTTGTTATAGTATAGCAGCTCCCATTCTCTTGGGTCTGGAATTTCTCTTTCTTATAAAGTTGTCTAATAGAAATAGGATTGCTTTTCGTGTGTTATGTTCCCTGGTGGATGCTTTGCTTCTTCAGGTCTTAAGTCTTGAGCTGTTTTCTTCGTGTACAAGGGGAACGGAAGCAACTGTACTACAGACGTGGAAGAGACTACTCAAAATGCAAAATTTTCCTAACCAACTAAAACCCTCAGCATATTTGAACATTATTTGCTATATTTGTTCAGGCTGTCAAATAAAATTACACTCTAGATCATGTTATGAACACAAAGTTGGAAAATAAGGACAACATTATCGTCCGGTTTGATGTGTATTGGAGCTGTTCTAATCGTTGCTTGCACGAACGTACGGTGGAAAGTGATTGTACATTTTGAAAGAGACAACAGAGCTTGATTTTATATATCTAAACTATCCAATATATAGTGACTAGACGAGCAAAACATACGAACCAAAATCAAACATAAACCACAAACAAGTTGTAGAAATTCAACTGAATATCAGCCAGAACTCATCGTTACATCTCAGGAGTAAACTTTTAATCCAGAAAATTTGCTTGTCTGTAACTTTGCTCACGACCTTTTCTTCCACTGCCTTTAATAATAGATAATTTATGGACCCTACTTTATCATGATCACTGACTGTTGCCTCCTACGTTTTCTTTATCCCTACCCGGAGAGAGTCGTTTGAGATCCCACAACAAATAAAACCGAAAAACATTCAAGACGAAAATTGACCCATGCAACGAAACTTCTGTGGATCATATATTATACGGCCAAATGATTTTGTTGCATCGCGTTACGAGATGAACCACACTTGCATTATTGATATGTAAGATTCTAAAATTTTAAGGTCATAATGTTTATGAATTGATAAAATTTAACATTTTAAGATCTGTCAACTGATTTAGAGATTAATAATGAATGCTTAAAAAGTGTTAAGTTTGGGTTTTTACCTGCTGGTGGCAGGCTCCACCAGGTATCCGATTGTCAGGCTCCACCAACGGAATGTCCCTCGAAATCCCAAAAAAAGAAGAATACTTAAAATTATGAATTTTATCAATATTCCAAACTCTCAATTCTCAAAGTGAAGATTAAAAAAATAGTTAGAAATGATAATATATATGACCTAATGTTATATGATTTACTTGAGTTATGAAATATTTTAAGACAAACTTCTAGGATTATTTATATTTGCTTTACCGAACATTAGACTCCAAAATTTTAAGGTTACGATGTTTATGAATTGATAAAATTTAACATTTTAATGATGTATTTTTAAATATTTATTAATTGAGTTAGAGATTGATATTAAATATTTAAAAAGCATAGACTTGACTGATTGTAGTGATAGTATTTAAAAGAAGAAAAAATTTAGTGAAAGATATTGTCACTAATGAGTAATGTTTAGACTTTATGTTTAAGTTTTATACAAATAACATATTAAGGTAATTCAAAAGGTTAGGGAAAAAGCAAGAGATAGAATTCTCTATAATTTGTAAGAAGACATTTAGGTTGACTAAATTACTAACCCCTTTTTATTTAGAGCGAATATTTTCTATTCATAAATTACTGTATAAATATTAGTTCAAATATATTTAATATTAAACTCAGACTACCAATCTACTTTAGAGTTCATTTTTTCAGATTTTACATTTGGCAAATTAAGACAAATATAGTGACTACTTAATCATTTTATGTCAATTTGCTTTTATTTTTATTATTTAAGGCTACAATTATAGCTTAACCTTCTTGCTCTTAATTATTACCTAGATAATAAGCATTAAACAGGCCTAATCTTTCCTTAGTAAAAACATTATAGATTATTTTTTGCTTGAGAGGGCTAATCTCTTATTTGCTTGATATGCTCTTTAATTCACATTTAAATATTTCATAAAAATGAAATATACTTTAGAATCAAATGTCACGTAATGCTTATCGTAAAATAAACAATATTTATTTAATTTAATGTTAGTGACTTCACATTTACATGTAAAGATATACTTTTCACTTCACCTCATGCAACTATATCCTTCACACATTTATATTTGGCATCTTTATACTTAGTTTTGCAATACAATTTGAAATATTTTGTATAAGTGATTGATACTTGACTATCATATTTGATTATTACCACATCAAATTAGTTTTAGTAATTTCCCAATGAACTAAGAAACATCTAAATAAAACCATATATTGTAATGCAATTAAAAATGCTAAAAATTCAACTTTTATTATAGATAAAGTAATACATGATTATTTCTTACTACTCTATGATGTTGTACCATTATTGAATGAGAAAACAAACCTTATGGTAAATTTTCTCTCATCTTAATCTCATCTCCAATTTCTATCCACATAACTTTATATATTTAGGTCATTACCTTAATAACATAATACATAATCATGTATACCTTTTATTATGCCTCAATATTCTCTTTATTGCTTTTAATGAGTTTGAGATGGATTTAACTAATGTATGCTCATAGTTTTAATATTATAGCCAATACTTAGTCTTTTACAAATCGTTTACATATATAAGACTTCCAAGTACATTGAAATAAAAAACTTTCTTCATTTGTTTCTTTTCTTGTGGTATTATTGGACAAACCTTTTAACTGAGACCTTCACCTTTAACAATAGAATTATCAATTGGCCTATAATTTTTAATAAAGAATCACTCAAGAATTCTGTAAATATATGTCACTTATGGAAGTGAAAGTAATTTTTTCATTGATCTGTTGAAATCTTTAGTTTGAGAATGCATACATCTTCACTCATGCTTTTCATTTTAAATTTATATGACAACCATTTATTTTCTTAACAAACTCAAAATCATTACATGTAATTAAACTATCATCCACATATAAAAGTAAAATACTCGTTTATCTTTGGATCTTTTACAAAATGAAGTTATCACATTGTTATTAACCCTGTATATATTGTGGTCTTCGTCAATCATATGAAAATCATATGAAATTATTAAAAAAAAGGTGTACCATTATATTGAGAACTACTTTAGGCTATAAATTGATTTCAGTAATCGACATATTTTATGTTCTTGGAATGTCTTAGTAAAATCTAAAGGTTATATATATAATAGCTAGCATAGATCTTGAATTACATTAAATGGATGTAAAGACTAATTTTCTTAAAGGAGAATTATTATTATTATTATTAGTATATATATATATATATAAATCTTTGCTAACGAAAATACGTATTAGGGTTAGGGCGTTATCAAATCTTATAAGCCCACTATGTTTCTGTGGGCGTAAGATCATTACGACACCGTTTTGGCGCAGCTCTGTCTCCACCATGTTCCTGCGAAAGCTCCGGGTTGTTGGGGCGATTCGAAACAAGGACCATGGGGATAGCCTGTAAGCTCTGATACCACTTTGCTAACAAAAACACATATTAGGGTTAGGGCGTTATCAAATCTTATAAGCCTATTATTAAGATGTTTTAGGGCTGTTGTTCTTTCAGTATTTGCTACTGTCTGACGATGATAAATTAAGTCTTTGCCT
>JANQBM010000004.1:28835984-28855978 GCA_025594535.1 Erythroxylum domingense
TTATGGGACAACTTTAAATTATAACAACATATAATGAATTAATTATGATATAATAAAGTTATTGAGATGTATGTAATAGTATGATTAATTAGGATATTTAATTCAATTAATTAGAAATTTATATGAAAAGTTAATAAGTTAGTAAGTTAAAAGTTATTGTTAAAATTCTGAACTACATTAATTACAAATTTTTAACTTACTTAAATTATTTATTAATTTTTTAATAAATAATTAATTTTTTTTGTGGTGGGCGGGCCACAGGTCACGAACAGGCCCGCGGTTCGGGCCTTCCACTATTTCACGGCCTGCGGCCCGTCCACCCTTCCACCCTCGGCCCGCAGCCTGGCCTGTGGCCCAGCCCACCAACTCGCGGGCTATACATACTTGGCCCGTGGCCCAGCCCATGAGCCGGTCAACCCGAGCCAAAAACCGTTAACCAGCCTATGGGTCAGGTCGGGCCGGGTCCAAATTGACAAGCCTATTTCCTAAGAGTGTAGCTATCTCTTTTCTTTCAATAAACTTACATTTTTGTTCAATACCCACAACTCGATTTTCATCCCATATCATTTAATACACATTTTTTTTTTAAATCATGGCATTATAACTATTTCTTTTTAGTTTGAAGATGTTTCAATTAAATTCTTTTTTTAATCAAATTGTAAAAAAAAAAATCGATTTCATTTTGCTCTCGAATTTTAGATTATCATTTTAAGTTTTCTCTTTTCTCTTTAAATATTATAATATGATTTTAGTATTTCTAATACTTTTATTTCAAACCCTAATTTAAATTATAAACTTTTAACCTTTTATTCACATGTTTTAAATCTCTTTTCAAAATTTGAATATTAATTTAAGTATTTAATTTTAATCTGTAGATAAAATCACAAATTTCTAAATGTTCAAGTACAAGTTTTTTTATTTTTTATCTTTTTATTTACCTTATAGTAGATTTATTTTTAAAATCTTCAAAATTACAAAAATCCTTTTTATTACAAAAATCCTTTTTAAAATTGACTAATTATTTGAATAAAATAACATTTTAATTTAGTAAGTTGATTTTGAATTCAATTTTTCGGTTACGTTTTTTTAATGCCTTCCAATATCTACTAAAAGCATCCAAAAACTGTTATGACTACGGACAAATTAAATATTGTAAATACTTTTAGTCATTCATATTCAACAAATCAACATACAGAAATTAGGCTATACAAGAGTGGTAGATATATACAAAGATTTGGAGTTGTTAGCTAAGAATTAGCTATTGTTATCTATACAGTTATGTTCCCTTATCACCCTCCACAAATGGTAGTGGTCTGCCTAAACAACCTACAATTTGTCTTGTAGTAGCTGGAACTTAAATCTTGACAGGGCCTTGATCATTATATCGGCTACCTGGTTATGGGTGGAGATGTAACTAACAACAAGCTCCTCCTTGGCAACCTTGTCATGCACAAAAATGAAAGTCTATCTTGTGCGATTGTGAAAAGGTGGATTTGTAGTGAGGAGGTGGTGCCGAGATTATCACAGAAGAGAGTTGGTGCAGCTTGTGGTTAGAGTCCAATTTCACACATCAATGACTGAAACCAGGTCACCTCGGAAGTAGCAGCTGCAATTGACCGATCTTTTGCTTTTGTAAAAGACCGAGTGACTGTTCTTTATTTGCGAGAGCCCCAAGAAATCATAGTATGCCCAAGATAAACTGCCCAGCTAGTGGTAGACTTACGATCATTAATATCACTGGCCCAGTCAGAATCAGAATGTGTGGTAATTCGAAAGTAGCTGCCTGGTTGAATGTATAAACCATGATTAACAGTGGATGTTAAGTAGCGAAGAATATGCTTATGGCTGTCTAATGAGTTGTTGTAGGGGCGTGCATGAATTGGCTAACTTTATTGACAAAGTAGCAAATATCTAGGCGAGTTACCATCAAATATTGCAGTCTATCAACAATGCTTCTATATAACTCAGTGTCAGGAAAAGGATCCCATCTATGGCAAAAAGTTTGGTCATTGGTGCAACTGGTGTTGAAATAGCTTTGGACTGCTCCATATTCGATCATCGAGGTATGGTCTGAGTGTATGTGGCTTGAGACAGCCACATCCCTTTCTTGGTACGATGAACTTGAATTCTAAGAAAGTAATGTAGAGGACTTAAGTCCTTTACTGCAAATTTCTAATGGAGATGCTCAACACAGTAGTTAGAAAGGTCAGAGTGTTTCCTAAAAGGAGCATATCATCCTTATAGATCCAGCAGTCAGTAAGCAATAACCGTATTAGAATAGTAAATATACAAACTGGTATTCATTTTAGATCCACGAAAACCTTGTTGTATCAACTCATTGGTAAGGCATTTGTGCCATTTTCTTGGCACTTGCTTGAGGTCGTATAGAGATCGTTTGAGTTTGCACACTACAATGTGATGAAAAGGGTCGACAAAGCCAAGAGGTTGTGACATGTATACATCCTCCTCCAATGTGCCATGTAAAAAGGCATTAGAGACATCAATTTGCTTAACTGGCCAATGCTGAGAGAGAGCAAAAGTTTGATAACAAGACTGAATGTATCGAAATAATCCAGGCTAGGGCATTAGTGAAACCTTTTTACGACTAGTCGTACTTTGTGACGATTAACAGATCCATTGGGCTTTGTCTTTAATTTGAACACCCATTTGTAACCAACGATATTGGTATATGGAGGTTGTTCAACAAGTTCCCAAGTCCCATTTCGTAAGGCATTCATCTCATCCATCATCACTTACCTCCATTTTGGGTTCTTATTAGCTTGAGTGTAATAGGTGGGTAGACCATGTCTGAATTAGAAGCAAGATAAGAACATTTCTTGGGTTTTGAATTTTCAGTTTAAGATCACCTCACTATAGGATGTGAAGGAGGAGCAAGAGCTGCTGATTGCTGTAGTGGATACCTTGAAAGATCCTCTATTAGTTCCACTAGTAGATCAACATTGTCATTATGTGGAACAACACAGTTAGATGGTCTTTGCGGCGGTGGAAACAACGTCGATGGAACAGTGGGAGGCTGGGAGTTAAATGATAGTGGATGTTAAGTAATGACACTTGTTAATTCTAGAAGGTGCTACGTTGCTGGAGAAAAGACGTCGAAAGAGCAGGGATGATCTCACACGACATCGTTTAAGGAGGCTGAATGATGAGGTAGCGTGGCGTTGTTTTGAGGCTATGAGGAAGAAGTCTCCAAAACGATGTCATATTGAAGACCAAGAGATCAGCATGTGGTACAATAGCGGTGTTGTTTTGAGCCCTGGACAAGGCATTGTCATTTTGAGTAGCAATAGGCAATAAGGAAGGCAGATAAATAATAGAAAGCGGACTATTTGATGATGGACTCGAGGTGGAATCACTAAATTCAACGAATGGAAAAACCTGTTCATCAAATAAAATACGTCATGAGATGAAAATCTTAGATGAAATGGGATTATAACATTTGTAACCTTTATGCAATTTACTGTATCCCAGAAAAATACACTTTGTAGAGTGAACATCCAATTTGTGTTTGGAGAATGGACGAAGCTATGGGAAGCACAGACACCCAAATACAAGGAGTGAATTGTAGTCAACAGACTGACCAAATAATTTTTCAAAAGGAGATTTATGATCAAGACGAGGAGTGGGTAGATGATTTATAGTATAGAATGCAATTTCAAACAAATGAGACAAAAAACGAGGTGGTAATTTTGCTTGTGAAAAAAGAATTAGAGTAGTCTCAACTATGTGCCTATATTTACGTTCGACAAAACCATTTTGTTCAGGTATATAAAGACACGAGCTATGTTGAAGGATCCCTTTTTTAGGAGTTATTGTGATATGTATTTAATTGTTGATTCATTTAATCATTTACACTTAGCGATTAATGATACAACAATGCTTAAGATACTCACTTTAATTCTTATATGATTATATATACAATTTGGAAGCAAAGAAATTAAAATGAGTCGAAAGCTCTACATTTGGGTCATTTTCTGAAGATTAATTTTCACTTATCTTCATGGATCAACATGAAGAAATTTAAAAGAAAAAAAGAAGAAAAAAATCAAAACACAAAGAAGAAGAATTAAGAGTGCTTGCTGGAAAAATGAAGAAATAACAGAGAGCAAAACGTATATAGCAGCTGGGAGTTGAAGGACAAAATAACATGCATGCAAGTGAATTAAAACAAAGACAAAACGACAGCAGCATAACCCAAAGTAGAAGGAAGCTAGCGTATAACGCCAACGCCAATGTTAGCATTGCATGCGTTTAATGCATGGCTTTAAATGCTAGCGTTGCATGCGTTAACGCTAACATGGAACGTGAAAGCTAGCATTAAACACTAGCGTTTAAGACAAAAGGGCTTTATTCATGAAGTTGCGTAAACAGTAACGGTGGACCAAGAACCACAAACTTAATTCGTCACATCAGCTACAGTAGAGAGTTACGGCAGGAGGGGAAGAGAGCTATGGGAGAGAAGGAGAGTGAATAGTGAGATGGACCATAAACTTTAATTATCACATCGATAAATAGTTGAGAGAAAGAAGCTTGCGGTAGTGAGAAGAGAAACAAAGGGGTCTTCGGCTAGGGTAATTTTTATAAGACTGAAGCATTTTCTTAGGAGACCCATGGAAGGCTAGATGTCCCAACATTAGTTTGGAGGTGACATCGATGCTGACGACCCTAGTTAAGTGTATTTTTTATTATTTTGTTGTATCTTTCTCTCATTAGAAATTGATTATGTTATCTTGTGTGGATTAAATGAGTATTTGAATGATGATGATTTTAATACTCTATTGAATCATTTTTTCATGAAAACCCATTACTAGAATCGAATGTAATATGTAATCGATATATTCCAGATTCATGTGTAGTAACTAATGGTTCCGAATTATTAGAGATAACATAACATAGATTAAATAATCCAAGCTTGTGTGATTATCGCTTAGATTGGTCTACTTTTCTGATTCGTAACATGGTTGTCCGAATAAACTTAAAGAGCTTATTCTAAGCATCCTGATAGCTAGGGTTAATTAACGAGTGCTTCGTAATTAACTAGGATCTAAGGAAAAATCAGGATTAACAGCTCTTCTTGTTAATCTACAACCGATAATTGCTAACAGAGATAAAAGAACAACAAATCAATGAATTATGCTTAATTAAGGCATAGGTCGAGATTGAACAAAAGAATCGAATCCCAACCAAATTCTCCAATTTAATAGTTCTTTGCATGTTTTCTTTAATTTGTTCTCATTATGTTTATTTTATTTTATTTTCTTATTAAATTAATTTCATTTTATAATCTAACCGAATACTCTCTGTGGGATCGACCTAGCCATAGTAGTAGTCTAATTATTTTATTTTGACTAGTGTTACGGCACCGGTCATAACGCTTGACTGCTTAATCCTCCATTTCCCTTGGTTTAGACTGAAAAGTTTGAATTTTCTGACCAAAGAAGTTTTCAACCATATGCTTAAACTTGTCAAAACACCCAGAACCTCATATTTGTATTTGAGCAGATAAAAACAAGTGTACTTGCTAAAATGATCAAAGAAAATCACATAAAAGGAATAACCTTCAATAGATGGAACACGGGAAAGACCTCAAACATATGAACATATTAACTCTAAAGGGTGAGACGTTACATGTTGAGAAACAGGAAAAGGTATTTTTTTATTTTGCTAACATTACATATATGATAGAGACCTGGGATGGAAGAATTTGTAGTGCGAAGAAAACTATCGATAAGGACTCTTTTGACTATATAGAATGACACATGACCAAGGCGAGCGTGTCATGTATCGAACGCAAAATGAACTTGTGGATTGGACTTTACTGGTGGTAGAAATAAGCTGTAGGGACAATGGTTATTCTGCACTTTGGACAAGACCTGCTTTGTCTGCATATGCTTAATGAGAAATTAGTTAGCAAAAAAATCAATCACAACATTATTACTTTTTGCAAAGGACTTATTCGACAAAAGATTTGTGCAAGCGGAAGTAACATGAAGAATATCTCTGAGAGAAAAAGGAGTTACTACCAAGTGAAACATGACTGTTACCAATATGAAGAATAGGGACAGAAGATCCATTACCAAGAGTGACTTCATCGGGAGCGGTATATTTTGAATGGATACCTAAGTTTTCCATGCTCGCTGTCAAATGGTGATTCACCCCTGATAGTAGCCACTACTGATTGGAACCAAAATTTGCCGAGGCATGATTTCCAACTGGTTTAACTAATTTTGAGAATTTTGGTGAGGGGTAAGAGCCAGCAATATGACCAAGCCCATGACAGTTGTGGCATGTAGGCAAGGATTGATCCAAGGAACCATAGGAAGGTGAAGAACGTTCGGTGTTGGATGAAGAGCCTCTATCTCTCTACAGTCTTGTCCACAATAATTGGAACCTCGATTAAAATATTAAGCAGTCGGAGAAAAGACATTGCTTTCCGTTTGGATTTAGGACTCCTCATTTAATAATAGTCCATACAAATTATCAAAGGTTGTTGAGGTGAGACGAGCCTCAAGTGAATGGATGAAAGGACGATACACAGGTCCCAAACTAGCCAAGATAGCATCCACGAGATCCTTAACATCAACAGGAATTTTTAATACAGCCAACTGATCAACCAAGGATTAGACATGCTGCATATAGACAGAGATACTCTCATTCCCTCTCTGTAAATGATTGGCTTGCAATTTCAACTGCCAGATCTGTACATGAGAACCAGAAGCATACAACACTGTCAACTTTTGCCAAGCTGCTCGAGCAAATTCAACACCCACTATTTAGGAGAGGATACCTTTTGAAACTGAAGATATGATCCAACTCAGGACCAACTGATCTTCACAGTACCAAGCGATATAGATTGGGAGCACTAGTGTTAGTAGTTGCAGCAGGAGACATGGAGTTGTTATCCATGTGATGAGCTAAGTTAAAACTACGCAGAAGCGAAAGAAATTGGACCTGCCAAAGCACATAATTAGATGGGTTTAATTTAATTGCTAGTTGGTGTGAGGTAACAAGGAGGGAGGGTAAGGTAAGGTTGGTTAAGGAAACGAGAGTAGTGGAAGATGCCATTTGTGGAAAAAAAGAGAGAGGAAAGAATAAGGTATTTAAACCAAAGTGCTCTGATACCATGTAAATACTTTTAGTCATTTATATTTAACAAATCAACATACAGATACATAAGGGTTGTACAAAAGTTGTAGATATATATATATATAAACTTGAGTTGTTAGCTAAGAATTAACTAAGGTTATCTATACAGTTACGTTCCCTTTTCAAATATTACGTCCTTGTAGAAAAGTAAAATTGAAACTTCTCATAAATACATCTTTGAATCTCTGAATGACTACGTCTGTACCTAGTCCAGAGGAGCCACCCTTCAGGAAGCTGCCCCGGCCCCTTCGGAGGCTTTGATTGATGCTGGGAACGATGGATCCATGGACGTTGATCATAACCCTTATCTTTAGGCCCTTCTAAAGGATAAAGGAAGTACTTCACATGTTGTAGGACTCTGTACAGATAGCCAAAGCTTCACGCTAGATAACGAAGATATTACTATGGCAGTCGTAGAGGGCCTTCCCTCCTTTGTTTTCTCTGACAAAGCACATCGACTGATGCAGGACTCCTTAAAGTTTGTAGTGGTCGTCAAAGTTATTGGCCACGCTATGGGTTTTCGTAGCCTCCTCAATAGGATTTACACACTTTGGAATCCTGAAGGAGACATTAAGGTCACTGATTTGGACAATCACTTTTTCTTGGTGAAGCAAAATAGAGCCTCTGACTATGAGAAAGCTTTGTTGGAAGGTCCATGGATAGTAGCTAATGGATACATCTCAGTCCAGCCTTGGTCTCCGAGATTTAACCTGAGGAGGAACGCATACGCTTCATCATAGCTTGGATTAGGTTTCCAGGATTGTCGTTTCAATACTATAATCGCAGTATCCTTCAAATTCTCTCATAGGCAGTGGGTTGCTTCATTAAAGTTGACCTTAACACTAGTGAAGCAAATAGGGGCCGCTTTGCCAGAATTGCTGTGGAGCTCAATCTTGACAAAACTTTGGTCACTCACATCCTTGTTGATGGCAGGAAACAATCAGTGCAGTACGAAGACATCCCCTTCATCTACTTTGCCTGTGGTGTCTATGGTAACGCTCAAGAACAATGCCCCAAGGCTTCGGCGAAGCCAGAACAAACCCTAGCTTCAGAATAAATGCATACTCAGCCAATGGCGATGAATGGTGACCAAGCACCACCAACCAGCTAGGAAATTCTCTTCGACCCAGGAACTTGGATGATTGCCCTAAAGTGGAATAAACGGCGCCCATCGAAGGATGGTCCCAGTAAATTAGGACCTCCTCGGTAGACTAAGAAGACAGTGACTTTTAAGGGATCTTCACATTTTGATATTCTTGCGAATATCCCGGATAATGATGAGGTTCTAAAACATCAAAAAGTTTTAATTGCTGAGAATCCTACATGTGCAGATGGTCAAAGGGTCATTGAGGGGAAAAGGCCTGCTTTGCTCACACGGCCTTTAGGAGGACAACCTATTACCACTAGGCTCAACTTGTTTCAGCCCTTATTGGGCCAACGCTTTACTCTGCAACCCATGGAAGCCCTAAAACAAGCTATCAATTTGGACCACATGGTACACGTTCTTGTTCTCCTTGAATCCTCTAAGCATTCAGCTGTTGCCCTAACCCCTGCGCCAGCTCTCCATGATAGTCCAGTAGGTGAGACCCTCTCTTTGGCTATCTCCTTGATGAAGCGCCTGGGGAGAGGTAATAAACTCCCACTAAAGTTAGTTGTTTCTGTTAAGGCAATAAAGCGCATGAAAACTACAAAGATGAAACTTACGGGGCCTGAACGGGAGAAAAAAACTCAAACTATCATCTTCTCTTTTGGAGAAGATCCGGATTGTCATGTTCATTAGAGTATGGATACAAGTGAGGATTAGGATGTGATCCAAGTCCAACCAATTCCAGGCTCACCATGCCAGTGATGTCCCAGCACGTTCTACTCTCCCTTTTCCTGCTATTTACAATGAGTACCACAAATATCAAACTTCTAGTGTGGAACATCCAGTGTGCAACAAGCAGTAGCTTTATGAAAATGAGTAAAACCTTCATCAGAAAATATAAACCCAATATTTTTGTGATACTAGAACCACGCATCAGTGGACAAAGAGCTGATAAAATGATTTCAGCTTTACCTTTTGCCCATTCCCACAGGTTGAAGCTTTTGGGTTCTCGGGGGGTATATGGATCTTGTGGAAGGACTTTTGGTCAGTTCAAATTCACATGAACCATCGGCAATTTATCCATACTAGTATTAGAGGGCAGGATGGGATTGCTTTTTGGTTTATTGCGATTTATAGGTCTCCTATTCCCGCGATTCGACGTCTTCTCTATAGCACATTACGATCACTTACACCGAACAATTCATAACCTTGGCTCTTGGTAGGAGAGTTCAATGCCCTATTATCAAGCACTGAGAGATCTGGTGGTGTTCTTAGATAAGGTACTGGTTGTAGAGACTTTTCTCAATGGCTAGAGGACTATAAACTCACCGACTTAGGTTTTTATGGACCCAAATTTACATGACGTCATGGGCTACTCTTTGAGCGGCTAGATAGAGCTATTGGCAATAAGAGATAGGGACAGGCTTTTCCTCTCACATAAGTACTGTACCTTCTACGACATGGGCCTGACTATATACCTCTTTTAATCCAATCATCTGATTCTCAGTTACCTTCCAGAGTACCAAATATGCAACCGTTTTATTTTCTTTCACCATGGGTAACACACTAAACTTGGCCAACTTTGGTTCACTCTAACTGGAAAGAAGGAGTTGAATTTCAAGAGAATCTCTCTAACTCTTGTGAATTCAGCCAGTGTATGGAACACGAATGTTTTTAGCCACATCAGTAAAAGGAAATCCCATCTTATAGTCAAACTAGAAGGAGTGCAACGTGCTCTTGAACACCATCCTACTGCATCACTATGCTTGTTAGAGGAGAAACTCAAACAGGAGCTTGATGACACTTCCCTATAAGAAGACCTGCTATAGAGGCAAAAATCACGTAGTGATTTCCTCACTCTGGGGGATCGCAACACAACCTACTTCTACGCTCGGGCTCATGCTAGAAAGAGAAAGCGCTTCATTGTCATGTTAAAGCTAGGCGACAAATGGTGCTCCGATGGCCAAAGGTTAGAACAAGCAGCCCTCTCCTTCTTTCGAATTATTTATCAAGAGGATAATGATGGTCCTAGGCCACGATATTGGCTTAGGGGTTGCTTTCCCCCTCTAAGTGAAGAAGCCCTCGCCCAATTAGCGCTTTCGCCTAGTTCTTTGAAGTTAAAGAAGCCCTTTTTATGATGAAACCTTTGAATGCTCCAGGCCCTGACGGTATCCCTGCATTGTTCTATCAAAATTAGTGGCAAGTTATCAGCCCATCACTCTTTCAAATGGCTTACAGAGCCTTTATCTCCAAAACTATTGATCTCCACGTCTGTGATACTAATATCATTCTCATACCGAAAGTGGTTCCACCGGAGCGCCTTGATCAGCTTCGACCCATCAGCCTTTGCAATGAAAGTTACAAGCTCATTACTAAGATTTTGGCTAACCGTTTACGTGGTATCATGATTATAATCACAGGCCCTCTATAATCTAGCTTTGTACTTAAAAGACAAATCACAGATAATATTATCATAGCCTCGAAAGTTTTACACTCCTTTGCAAAGAAAACAGGTAAAAAGGGATGGATGATCATAAAAGTTGATTTGGAGAAAGCGTATGATTGTCTTAGCTAGCCTTTTATTCAAAAGACTATGGAGGATGTTGGCCTTCTGGCAGATATGATTAGCCTTATAATTAGTTGTATGCATGCTACCTCAACTAAGCTTTTGTGGAACAGTATCCCCACTAGGGCTTTCAAACCATCCCGTGGAGTCAAACAAGGTGACCCCCTGTCACCTTACTTGTTTGTTATATGTATAGAACGATTGGCACAAACTATATCAGCTTCTGTTTAACAAGGATGATGGTCTCTATGGAAACATTCTAAGGTTGCCCTTACTATCTCTCATCTCTTCTTCGTAGATGACATGTTACTCTTTGCTAAAGCTTCTCTTGATCAAGTCCCTGTGATAACTAAGATACTGACTAATTTCAGCGCTGCCAGTGGATTACAAGTAAGTACAGCCAAAACCATAGTTACTTTCTTGACAAATGTCGAGACTACTACTGCAAATAATCTGGCCTCTGCCCTGGGCTTTCAACATACTATGTCTCTTGGTAAATATATTGGTTTTACTCTTCTTTCTTCACAATTATTAGGGACTAAATTACGACTAGTTCTAGAACATATTAAAAGGAAAATTCAAAGCTGGAATGCTACACATATTTCATTAGCCGGTAGGATTACTTTGACAAAGACGATTCTCCAGGCCATTCCTTCTTACAGCATGCAAGTAACACAATTGCCACATAGCCTCACACAGGATATTGACAAAGAGTGCCGCCGGTTCTTGTGGGGATAAAAGACAAGTTCATCTCCTAAATTGGGCCAGTGTATGTAACACCCGACCTAATCGTGGGCTTGGTTTGAAAAATCTAATTCCACATAATGACACTCCTTATGAAACATGCTTGGCATATCTTAAACAATACAGAGGCTAGTTGGGTACAGCTTATGCATAGCAAGTATATGACTTCAAGATGCCACCACTAAGCGATTTCTAAAGCAAGAGACTCCAAATTATGGAAGACTAGTTAAACTTTAGCCCATTATGGAAACTGGCACTTGATGGAGTATTGGCAACAGAAGCCTATGTAGATTTGGAAGGATAGGTAGGTAGACCTTGAACTCCCTCCGGAATGCTATGTTATATAACCGATCCCACCTAAAATACATGAGCTCTCAATTGAAGCTACAGTTCAATTACTAACTCACCAGAATATTATCAATTGGCGAGATTTTGTGCCAAGCGACATTGCCACGATCATCGACTCATATCTCCAGATTGGTCTTGTCAATGGCCCTAACCAACAATTTTGGCGTGCCTCAACATCAGGTCAGTTTAATGTTCGATCTGTGTACCAGCTTTGTGACCCATATGTGCTTGGAGAGTCCGATCCTTGCTGGAAACTTGTTTGGAAATGGAGCGATCCTGAACGCATTCGATGCTTCCTCTGGCTGGCTCTACATAATCGTTTGTTAACTAACACTGAATGGGCTCGTCATGGAATGAGGGAGGTGGACCTATGCCCAATATGTGGCCTAGTTCCAGAAGATCTACAGCACACACTACGAGATTGCAGCATGGCGTGCTTGATCTGACGAGCTCTTGTTTCGAATTGTCACCGTAGTTCCTTTTATTTACATGATGCTAAGCAATGGTTGATGGTCAATCTTAGTTCTCGCCATGTTTCCAGGGAGGGTATGGATTGGAACATCCTCTTTGGCATTGCTTGTTGGTCGTTATGGCTCATATGAAATAACTTCGTGTTTGGAGAGGAGGACAGAGTCGAATGATCCACTGTTCATATCCAGAAATATGCAGAAGAGGTCATACGTTCAAAGCAGATAGTCAATAGAATCTAGCACATTGAACGCTCGGTTGAATGGGTAAGTCGGACTCTGCCACTAACCGGATGGCACAATTTGAACACTGATAGTTCCTTCATAACTTCTTGCAACGTTGGGGCTGAAGGCTTGATAAGAGATGATAATGGTACTTGGAGAGTAGGTTTCACTTTCAAAATCACTTTCGCTCTCTCTGCTCTCCCTGCAGAGTTAATTGGAGTCTGGCAGGGGCTCCTACTAGGGTGGGATCTAGGTATTTGCAATATCTTTTTGGACATAGATAGCCTCACTGCACTTGCCATGATTAATGGCGACAACTCTTCTCCTAGTAGCTATTCAAGACTTCTGGGTAAAATTAAAGATCTCCTTTGTCGTGATTCGCATATTGAAGTTTGCCATGTCTATAAAGAAGCAAATTTTTGTGCCGACCATTTAGCAAACTTGGCCAGGGAGCATGATCGCATCATGGATTTCAAGTGCAGGATGCTCCAAGGTCTTTAGTTTCTTTCTTACTTCAAGATTTGACTGGTGTTACTACACCACAAACCAGCCTCAAACGGCTCATGTAATGGCTGTTTTTTACCCCCTTTTCAATTAAAAATTGAAACTTCTCTCATCTTGTTGCCAATTTTCTTGGACTTGACTTTATTTTGTTTGAAATTAATAGAATTGAACCAATTTGGCTAGATTTCAAATTAGGATTGAACTTTTAAAAAAAAACTCGAATTAAACCCAATCCAACCTGACTATTTTTAATTATTTTTCGATTAAAACTACATTTTTTGTTATTATAGTTAAAAAATTTTAATAAATAAATATAATTTTCAAATCTAACTTGAAGTTAGATCGATATTAGAATTAAACTTAAACTCAAGCTATAAGTCCCAAAAGTGAACAAACCTCTAGCTAAACTTAGATACTTGTTTTTATTTCTGAGCTAAGCTCAAACTTAAGAGGACCTGAACTCTATCTGTCCAATATCATCCCGAATCTCATCTTTTATTTTACTACTATGGAACAAAACCCCCAATTTTGCGTGAAAGAGATATTAACGTTATAAAAGTCAGGTTAGGTAAGCATCAATGTTTTAAAACAAGACCGTAACTAAACATTGAATTACTACATTGAGAAGATTAACATTTAATAACTTAATTATTATTATACAAAATCAAAAGAATTAAGATAAAAAATAATTTAGTAATAATGTCAATTAATTTAAATAACTCTCACTAAATTTTAATTTAACGTAAATATATTTAAATAGTAATAATAATTTGTAAAATACTTATCATAAAATTTTAAAAACTCAAAAATCTTAAGTAGTAATATTAATTAAATTCATTGATAATATTTGAATCAAATTTAAAAAGTTTGATAACTGTAAATTTTAAAATTTTAATTAATTAATTAAATTTTCTTAAAGAGATAAAAATTAAAAAACATTTAATTCACCCCTCTTAAATACCTATATAACGTATGTCAAAAGTTAGATTTATTCCCTACCTACCATATATTCAAAGTATGTCTATACATTATAAGTTACAGTTGTAAACAATGATAGCATTATTATAGTATTAGTAATATATTCAAAATTATTTATCTTTTATCAGAAAAATAATATTTTTAAAAACCTTAAAACTCACAATAAAGGACATAAATAATCTACATAACAAATTTTTTTTCTCTTCACCTGTCGCTGTAAAGTTTTTTCCTCCTTTGTTTGTTGCAAGTTCTAACTTCTCAAGCTTCTCACTGTTTATACGTTCGCTTTTTATTACGAGGGAAAATATTGAACTACTCATGCTAAGAGAGATAGACCCTTAAAACAATAAATAAAATCCACAGTCTGGAATGAGTTTCCAATGAAATTAATGTATTTCTAGCGTCGCCGTCTCCAACATGATCCTTGATTGTGTCATCAGACCACTATGAGGGAAAGCATACAAAATTAAACGCTCAGTCATACATAACACAAAACCAGCATTCTCAACAATACTATATAAGTGTAAACTACATAGTCACCTTCGTTACAGATCCACCTTCTCCATGGACTCTTCTTCGTTTCTGACTTTCTAAAATAGTAGTCAAGATCCGTACAATAATATTCTTTTGAAAAAATGTTAAAAAACTTGCCGATCGACTTTTATCAAGGTGCTTTTCTGTCATTATTTTGTTTAATTACATCAGGATTGATTCTCCTTCAACTGCTCTGTGGCATAATTTTGCTTTTCACCCGACTGTGTAGTGGAGCATTTGAGCGAGTTTTCATCTACCACACTGCTACTTGTTCTTTCAGTATCTGGAGTCACCCCATTTTCCACAACAGCTACATCTCCGTTTTCAATTGCACTATTTTCCTCTATATTATTCTCTGGTTTAGGAAGTTCTCTTGAAGGGGAAGTTTCCAATAAGCGCGCAATACAATGATACATATTCTTTGCGTCCATAATAAGAGCAGCACCGCCTGGGTAACATCGACCAAAGCTACTCGCACAGTATGGATAAGCAACCTACAAAGGGAAGCTTGTAAGAGCTCCAGGATCCTAAATTTAATTCGTAGCCAACAATTTGCCAAGGACAACACGGTCCAAGTTAGCCAGAACCAGACCTCTATAAAAGTGCGGCAAAGTGAAAGGAAAAGTCCAGACTCATTCTCCCTGAGCATCCGAGTCGTATTATACCGCAATAGAGAATCTGAAACAGCCTGCAAGCCCTTAATTAATTCTTGTGCAAGCACGGTCTTCAAACTTAGTGGGGCACATGGACGCAACTCATTCATTGCAGCAGACACACCTAAAGGCATCGCAGAATTGCTTGATATAAAAGAACAACAGAAAGTACAATTTAAACGCTTATACTATTATTTCACGCAACCATAAACAAGGACACAACCTTCTCCACACCCCTATGCATATACTCAAACCTGACCATGTAGATCATAGTATATAATGTCCGTTAAGTTTAGTTAATTCATTATTCTGCAAATATATGAATTCGTCCTATCAAAGAAGTATCCCTTAGCAATTCTGTAGTCATCTCTGTTTTCTGTGAGAAAGGAAAATTGTAGCAATTAGCTGAGCATAGACATGAGGAGGACGGGGAAACCCAAACTCTCTTAGATAAAAATTACAAGGTGCTATGTTGGGTAATAATGCATAAGTATGCAGTCATCTTTAAACCTAAACCAGAGATCAGAAAAATTTAATTCAGATAGGCAGCCAACTTTTATTTTTATTGACAAATCATCATAAAAATTACCATTGACAAACACTGCCAGAGGTGGATGCTCCATCAGATAGGATGGTGGAGTCACATCATCCTGATTCTCTTCACCAACACTACTGGCTGGGAAGCCAACTGCAGGTAATGGAACCCAGCGGTGTGAATCTAAAACTAACTGGAAAGAAGAAATCAAGTAAGAAGAAACACGAAATTATTCAGGCATTAAAAGCAAGTTCATAGATTGAAAAGAATAATGCTTTTCAAAGTAGATCTATTTTTAAAACACCTGAAAGTTTTCAACTGCTGTACTAATATTCTTCGAGAACAAATTCAGAACAGCACTGCAAGATAGCCACATTAAGTTTCAGCAAGCAGAAAACACACACATAACCTCAGAGAGAGAGACAGAGAGAGATCAAAATGTATATCTTACTCCTCAAAAAGTGGTGGAAGCAGGCCCCTAAAATCCAGTCCAACATAATTAAGTCCCATTGCACAATACTGACCACAATGCAAGGAATCATTGTGCGTCAGTCATCTAATCAAAAGAATGAAAGACAATCTACACCAATGAAAGTGTTTGACATTAATGGAAATAAATCTCACCATGCATAGGTCCAAAATATTTGACAAAGATCCACCCTCCGTTATCCTTGGGAGCATAATTTTTAGAGTCTTAAGGTGTGAGGTAATTTGATGCATAGCCCAACTAAAAAGAAGACCGCTATCATTGTTTTCTTCATTTCCTGATGTATCATCAGCAAATATTGCTCGATATTGGTTAACAACATCAAAAAGATGCATCCTATGACAGTTTATCAT
Source organism: Erythroxylum domingense (assembly GCA_025594535.1). Lineage (NCBI taxonomy): Eukaryota > Viridiplantae > Streptophyta > Magnoliopsida > Malpighiales > Erythroxylaceae > Erythroxylum > Erythroxylum domingense. The sequence goes on from JANQBM010000004.1 coordinate 28,852,630, forward strand.
TCCTTTCAAATATTCATATGCACTTCGTTGGTCAAGATCTTCCAGTATACCAGTAAGCCATGCCTCTCGACATCTAAGAAACTGGGAGAAACATAAATCCAGGTCAGATCAAGGCATGTCAATAATATATGAAAAGAAAGTTTACAAACAACTTGAATGCCAATATAGATAGAAAATTCTCTTTAAGGCTACAAACAACTTGAATGCCAATATAGATAGAAAATTCTCTTTAAGGCTATGTTTAATATTACAGTTTGATTCTACTATTCAATTTGGACAAGTTTGGTTTCCAAACCTATTGTTGATTGAATTTTTTTAATCAAAAACAATGAATTTAAATAAATAAATTTTAACATAGTACAACTTAAAATCTAAATGGAAGTTATGTTTATCTTTCCTAATCATGAACTCATTTTTTAAAAGTTCGCTAACCATACTAAAAACATGTGTTTGTCAAATCTGTGATTGAAGTTGTTTTTATGTTTGGAAAATGCAGCATTTCCACTTATGGAATGCATATGTGGCTGCACTTGGTCCGAAATGCAAGTTTGTCAAATGCAAAAACAAAACCCAATGCACCTTAAGAATACTCATTACGAGTGACATTCACCATCAAAAATACTCATTACGAGTGTTATGCATCATCAAATAGAAAAAGAAGATTGTTCAACAAAAAGAAAAGGCGTCAGTAAAATGACCTGCAAACGCATTTCATACTCACTAAACACTCCAATTCGACGTAAATATCCAATAATCCGGAGGCACTCTGGCAACTACAAGATATAGGCGTTATAAAAAGTAGGCAAATATTCTCAATACATTGATGATGAAATAAGTCAAGTCATGAATCATTCAGAATGTTTTAACTTTGACAACATACCTGAATATTGGAACGAAGTTTGTGGAGAAGCTGAGAAAGAAGAGATTGGGTGGTCTGCCTAACTTCTGCAGCCAATGCTTGAATGACTGGTAACCTTTGTGAGTCAAAATGGAGTCGTGAGTATACTTCTTTTGACAAATTCAACAAGTAAATCTAATGCTAAAAAATTCATAAGCTCCAAAACTCACTTTGGATGCATGGTTGAGAGCTTGCAAACAAAGGCTTCCAAGTCAAGAGCTTCATCATAATTTCCATTCCTAACACATCTGCAAATTGTAGAAAATCCATAAAACTTGGTGATATTTTACTAGTAAAAATATGTATGCTATTCAAAAGTTGTTACAAGGCATCCCTTTTGCAAAGCTATAGCTTTCTTGATGAAATGATATTTAAGGTGGTGTGGGGAAAATGTTTTGAACAACAGATTTTAAGAAACTAAGGCCTGACATTTGGTAATTTGAACTGGAACAAATGTAAGGACCAAAGCTTTAGACAAAGACTTTGTTTATTCAAAAACGTGATGAGATATCTCAAGCTGCCATGCTTGCTTTCCAGATTTTTATACTTTTTTTTATATTTTCTATTTTTAATAGGAAAGGGCATAATTACTTGAAAAGGAAACCTAGTCTGAAAAGGTGCATACAACAAAACTAATCTTTTTGGACAAGGAAGCATCATAAGGCTTGCATGACCAGTGAGAGCTTTACCGGACTAAATGATTAGTTACCAGCCTCCACACAACCATATTTAGTCGTAATCCATACTCCATCAAAAACAATGGCACTAGTACCAACTCCACGTTCAATAGAAGAAAAGTTTATTACCATCAAAGCCCTTCGGCATACCCTCTTTTTCCATTCTTGAAAGGATAAACAAAGGAACCCAATTCCCTCCCTCACACGACCTTTTAAAAATTCCTCAACCAGAATATGGAGACTGTATTGCATCCTCTTATAAAATTAAACATCAAGTAAATTAACCAAAGCGGTTCCCAGTCGTCACTAATTAATTAAAACACATGAATGCTTGAGGATGATAACTTAATCATTCCAATCAAGAAATTCATGAACATGCTTGAGAATGATTGTATCAGATCATACATTAATCAATAAAAACAGAGGATAGAAAGAGTCTCAAAGCACATACGTATCCATAAGTTGAGGAATTTCAAGCAAATCGAGTAATGTACTGTGATTGGTTAACAATGTTTGATTCATCTTCCTCTTCTCCAAAATCTCTTCCGCAGATTCAACAAACTCAGAGCAACCAGCTGTTAGGGCAGGAATATCTGATATCTGCCAAAAATGAATAGATTATGAATTAAGACTACCAAAATAAATTGAAAATAAAAAAAAAGGGAAGGAAGAAGTACCAAAGAATCAAGATGGTTATGGATGGACGACACTTGATCTCTGATAGCAAGTAGAGCATCAGCAGCAGAAATGAAGGCACGGTAGTTGCCCACTGCGACCTCTTGCATTTGCCTCTGTATTCTCTCTGCATCTACCCGCAGTAGTTCTGGTTCCTACAAACATGAAATAGTCTCGAATATATGTACGTAAAGATAAATATGCAAGAACAAAAAGCCAAAAACTGAAAAAGTGATTACTTTCTGGAGGCGGTCGAGAGTGAAAGAGAGGAGCTCAGAGACGTAAGGTTGTTGCGAGACAGAAGTGAGAGGGAGGAGTGTGGCCATTGGCAATGTCTGTTGTGAATTTTCAATCTCCATTGAAGATCCAAAACCCAATAAATTTGGAACCAGCAGATCTGTGTGAACAGAGGGATAAGATTAAGAGATCCAGAAATTCAACCTAGATGGTGATGGTGGCATGCCGTCGCTGCTTTGTCGCCTGCAGGTTCCCAAATCGTTGCTGGAGGATCCTTTTCTGTTTCAATCAAACGCGGCCGTTTAGTAGGAGCTGCAGATTACTATTGTCTATTGCAATATGTAACTTAAACTTGTTAAAGTAGTAGATAGTAGTTAACTACTTTAAAATATCCTATACATAGATGATAATTACGAAAACAATCACAAGAGCAGGAAACAACACTTTCACCTTGCTTGGAACACGAGGAATTGAATTCAAACTTATAATTGAATTTAATTCACTTATTTGGAATAATCTTTTTGGCATGAATTCAATTCATATGTAGGTGTAAACTCACCTCTCTTTGTAAATTAAATTCACGCGATAAATCACGTGAATTGAAATTTGAAGGCTGTTGGTTTCGTTTTTAACATTAGAAACCCAAGAATACCCACAATTTCTCAACCCTATCACAGCAGCCGACCCTTTTCTCCTCTTCTCCCACGCACTAGCAGACCAGATTGCCTTCTCCGATGCACCAGCAGACCAGACGACGCACCTTAGAAGTATGATTCTTTGTGTCAAAAAATGTAAAAGGCAGACTTGTGGCTGAAATTAGAGAAATTATGTGAACTATCTTCTTACACGCTCTTAATCTATG
>JANQBM010000004.1:28868635-28888823 GCA_025594535.1 Erythroxylum domingense
ATATGATTCCATCTTTACTATTTAAAAAAAACTTCATAATTAACATAATTTCAACTTGGTTAATATTTGTTTCGGGTGAAAATTAGCTTAATAAGAAGAGAAGAAAAGTTTGAAAAACAAACAACTTAGAAGATCTAGCATCCTGCTCCACCACTATTGAATTGCAAAACCAATTACTTGTTTTACGCTAAAAAACACAAATATACGGGTCGTTACTTGTAGTAAAAAACAGATATCGTCCCATATAAATTATGCTTGGGCACCACTTAATTCAGGGTTTGCTTTATTTAAGACTCAAATTTGAATAATAATTGAAAAGTAAATTAAATCAAAACAAATTAGCAACAATCGAATAATGTAATAATGGAAATTCATAAAGATAATTAATCAAGTTATGAGATAGAGGATTTTACCTATTATCAATGCTAATCTAGCCTTTTATGTGTTTACGGGGTGTCAGTTCTAGACAATCTTAGGATTGATTACTCTCTCTTAAGTTATAATCATTCCCTAAATTGTAAACCCTAATTGAATTATGGACTTGCAATATCTCAATTCGCAAATTACCCACAATTCTAATTAGTTCTAAAACTCTCTGGTAAATAATCGGGTCTCACACGGGATCTCTCTCCATGAAATTACCGATTAGATTGATTAAGTGGTCAATTAGATTGCCTAACTCTCATTAATCCAATCTAATCATTTTCATCTGGTTCACCCTCTCGGTTTATTATCGAAATATGCAAATACATCAATCAATCATAACACCCAACTCATGTAAACACAAATCAACTAGATTAATATTAAGGATAAGCAAATCCCAAAGGAAAAGTTAGAACATCATGAACAACTTAAAATTCATGTCCATACAACCCATCTCATTCTTACATACTTAAATGAATAAAAAAGTAAATGGGGAGGAAATGAAACTCATGTTGGATGATTCCAGAGAGCAGCGACATCGGGAGATCACCTATTCTGGGAAGCTTTGGTGTCGGAACCCTCTTTATCTTCCTCTTATTCTTTCTCTCTCTCTTTTGGGTTTCCAAATGTGGGCAAAATGTAAGCTCTATTCTACCATTCCATCATCATCCTTTTATAGTCTTTTCTAATTAAGGCATCCCTAGTGTCTTTTAGGGTCCGAAACATCCTTCGAAAACTCAAATCTGAAAGTGACTCTACGTTTGCCTGCGTAGGCACTATCGTGGCCAGTTTACCTGCTCTCTGTCATGATTATGGACCTATGCTTGAGCTTCTGTCACGATGGCCCAATGTTGTTGCTTTTGTCACAATCGTGGCAGGTCCCCCACGATCGTGGCCTAGTGTTTTGGTTTGAGTCTCCTCCGAAACTCTTCTAAATGCCCTAAAACACTAAAAAATCGATCCTGACACCTCATATATATATAATTGGAGTTCAAAAACTTGTTTTCACACAAAGAACACTTAAAACACAAATTTTTAGGAACTAACATAATTCTTAAGCTAAACACACATTAAACAATCAACTTAACTACTAAACACATATCAAATTACCTATAAAAATACAATGCAATCTACATCTATCAATACCCCCACACTTAACCTTTTGCTTGTCCTCAAGCAATGATCAAAACAACCAATAAAATTCTATCGCTTCATTTTCACAAGGATTAAAGCATACAATCCCTTAAACTTTGTCTAACTCAAGTGTCAAGCTACTACACACATCGTGACTAATTTTCATTTGTGCAAATAAGCAAACTCAACTCCTGAAACCATCACTCAAAGATAAGTATAAATTCGAAATGGACCTTCCTTATAGATTTCTCTCATTTCTCTCAAGTGTTTGATGGTTAGTGTTTTGCTTAAACTTCTTATAGGAAACCACACTATTATAGGCTTATTAATACATCAATTCTTCTCCACAATGATTACATGCTAAGATAGATCAAAAGGGCTTTATTTCAGGTTATAATACAGCTAGGGTTAAGGTGGGTTAAACAAGTTATAGGGTTTTATCACAAGCATTTATAAATTGATAAATATACAAAAGGATGACAAAGATGAACTTCTAAGATAGGTATGATTACTTATCCGGACTTATTGAAGCTACTATATGTTATTCCTTTTTCTTTTCTTTTCTCTTTTTTCTTTTCTTTTTCTTTTTTTCTTTTTGTTCTTTCTTTTCTTTTTTGCTTTTTTTCTTTTTCTTTTTTTATTTTAAAACAGAATTAAGAAACAATGAATAAAAAATAGCAGCTATATGTAATGTGCTCTTAACTTGTGATTTCACACTCTAGTTTCACTTAGCACTCTATTAACTTGTGATTAGGTAAGCCAATGGGGTTTGTGGGTTTTAAATTTGGATGATTTCAAGAAAAAAGGTTAAAGACTTAATGGGGTTAGTAAGGGATAATAAAAGGGTAGGTCATTTAAGTCAAAAGGTTAAAGTAAGAAGGCCTTCATCATTTCTATCTAGAATGCATCCATTAGATTTAAACCGATTTAAAGCAAGTTTTGAAGTTAATTACCTAAGGAAACATCACACAAACAAAGAAATGAAATGACTATAGAATGGAGTCATAAAGGCTCAATTCCTCACATAGGCTCAAATGAAAATCCATTATGCTTCTATACATTACCTCATTGTTCAAGTGTCAAATTCTGAGTAAGCTTATGCGGCCAACTACTTTCATCACTCCATATGGTTCACTCTCCACTCAAGTAGCTTGATTTAAGTTCACACTTGCATTTAATCTCATTCCAACTAGCATGATAGAATCTTATGGCAGCACATTCATCATAAAGATTCAACTATAAGGGAAATGACACACCTAATACTAGCACCCTAGCATGCATCCTAAATGACATGCAAAAATGCGAACATAAATGCGAAGACTACCTCCCCACATGTAAACAAAACATTGTCCTCAATCTGCAAAAGAGAACATCCAAAACCAATAAACAACACCATGAAAAAAAAAACACAAAACATAAAAGAATAATAAAAGAGATTAAGGGTAAGATGGGCTTACGGTGGTGGTGCCGATGAAATGGAATATTTTTCTTCTCATCCTTTGGTCGTTTAACAAGCTATGATGCATAATAATTCTTTAAGTAACCTCAAAATGTATCATTGGAGACCTAAACAACAAGAGAATGAAGTGCGAAACTAGTTAAACCAAATTAGATATTATCAAATCAAAACAACACCACACTAACACAAAGATAAACAAATGAAAGATAGACATGCTAAGTTAATGTCATTAGCTTGACCATTCCATGTGAAGTCATAAAAGAGTGAGTGAAAGGTAACAAAGTACTTCCCTTTCTTGTGAGAATGGTCCTCTAAAGTAAAGCTTGCATCTATACCCTTTAACCTTAAAAGTTTCACCCTTTTCATTTTTTAACTCCAATGCTCCATAGGGAACACTTGACTAACCTTGCATGGGAAACTCCATAACTTGAGTTTTTTAGGAAATAAACGAAGTTGTGAATTGAATAAAAGCACTATGTCTCCACTCTTGAATTCCTTCTTCTTAATGTGGCCATCACTTCTTAGCTCTTTCTTTGTACAATTTAGCATTTCATATGCATCATATCTTAATTCTTCCAATTTATCAAGTTGTAACAATCTCTTTTCTCCTGCTAGCTTCCAATCCATGTTCATTTTTCTAATTGCCCAATAGGCTTTATACTCTAACTCCAATGGTAAATGACAAGCCTTGCCATACATAAGTTGATATAGTGTTGTGCCTATGGGAGTTTTAAAAGCTGTCCTGTAAGCCCACAATGTATTATCCAACTTCAAATCCCAATCTTTCCTTAAAGTGCTCACTACCTTCTCCAGAATCTTCTTCAACTCTCTATTCACCACCTCCACTTGGCCACTCGTTTGCAGATGGTAAAGAGTTGCCACTCTGTGATGAATATTGTATCTTCTCAAAAGAGCCTCCAAAGGTTTGCTGCAAAGGTGGCTCCCTCCATAACTTATGATAGCTCTCGACACCCCAAATTGATTAAAAATCTTCTTGAGCAATTGTTGCATCACCTTGCCATCATTTGTCGGAGTAACTATTGCTTTGACCCACTTGGAAACATAATCAACTCTAACCAATATATACAAGTTACCTAGGGAAGATAAGAATGGTCCCATGAAATCCAAGCCCCACACATTAAATATCTGCACCTCAATAATGTTTGAAAGTGGCATCTCATCCCTCTTTGAAATATTGCCCACTCTTTGGCACCTATCACAACGTAATACAAAATCTCAGGAATCTTTGAACAAGTTCAGCCAGTAGTATCCACACTCCAAAATGCAAGCAGCCATCTTGTTTTCTCCATAGTTTCCAACATAAACTGAACTATGACACTGGGTTAAAAATCCAGGAACATTTCATCTTCAGGATCACACCTGTGAATCAAACTATCAGCACATATTTTATATAACATAGGGTCATCCCAAATAGAGCAAGAATATTGAAATAAGAACCACTTTCTTTATTGATGTGAGAGATTAGGGGGAAGAATACCATCTGAGAGATAATTGACAATATTTGCAAACCAAGAAAGAAAAGGATTTTCTACTATCATTAAAGCCTCATTAAGAAAATGCTCTTCAATTTCCTTCTCTTCTTTATTTTGTTCCCACTCAAGTCTCGATAGGTGGTCTGTCATAACATTTTTTGCTCCTTTCTTATCCTTAATTAAATTCTTGAAACAGAAGCACCCATCGGATGAGCCTAGCCTTGGCATCCTTCTTTACAAAGAGATAACGCAATGTGACATGATTTGTAAAAACAATAATTTATGAGCCTAAAAGGTAAGAACAAAATTTTTCACATGCAAATACCACTGCAAGTAACTACTTCTCAGTGGTCGTGTAGTTCAGTTGTGCTCCTGTCAAGGTTTTGTTAGCGTAGTAAATTGCATGCAACTTCTTGTCCTTCCACTGTTTGAGTACACAACCAATGGAATGGTCGTTTGCATCACACATAATCTCGAAGGGAAGTAACTAATTTGGTGTCATCAAAATAGGTGTTGTTGTAAGTGTCGTCTTTAACCTATTAAAAACATCTAAACAATCATCATCAATCACAAAAGACACATCTTTAACTAACAAGTTAGCTAATGGTCTAGTAATAAGATAAAAATTCTTGATGAACTATCTGTAAAACCTTGCATGACCAAGGAAATGCCCTTAATGTTGGTAGGAGGTGGAAGCCTTTCAATCACTTCAATCGTAGCTCGATCTACCTCAATCCCCTTACATGAGATCTTATGGCCTAAAACAATTCCCTCTTGAACCATGAAATGACAATTTTCCTAATTCAAGACTAAATAAGACTCCTCACATCTTTGTAAAACTCTATCCAAATTAAACAAATAATGATCAAAGGAGTCTCCACAAATAGAGAAGTCATCTATAAATACCTCCATGAAGTCCTCATTCATATCTGCAAAGATGGTCATCATGCACCTTTAGAATGTGCCTACTGCATTGCATAGTCCAAAAGGCATCCTCCTATAAACGAAAGTCCCATGAGGACAAGTGAAAGTGGTTTTCTCTTAGTTTTGTGGGTATATGAATAGCTAATTGTATCCTAAATATTCATCAAGAAAGCAATAAAAAACATGGTCAGCTACCCTTTCAATCATTTGGTCCACTAAAGGTAATAGAAAATGGTCTTTCTTGGTGGCCAAATTAAGCTTCCTATAGTCAATGCACACCCTCCAACCTGTGATGGTCCTAGTGGAAATCTGTTTACCTTTTTTATTCTCCATCACTGTCATACCTCCTTTCTTAGGCACACATTGCATCGGACTTACCCACTCACTATCTGAAATTGGTATATAATACCTGCATCTAAAAGATTCAGCACTTCCTTCTTCACAACCTCTTGCATGTTTGGATTTAACTTTCTTTGCCTCTCCCTCACTGTCGTGCATCCTTCTTCAAAGTTAATCCTATGCATCACCACATTAGGGCTAATCCCCCTAATATAAGAAATTTGCCACCCCATGGTCTCATCCTTTTCTTAATGGTCTTTACCACTTTCTCTTCTTGCTCAACATCCAATTGGTTGGCAATGATGATAGGTAAGGTGTGGTCCTTGCCTAAAAATGTGTATCTAAGGTAAGAAGGTAAAGGTTTTAGTTCTAAAGTGGAAGGTTTTATAATGGAAGGTGGTGTGGGTGCATCCTCTCTCTCTAACTTCTCTTACTCACCCTCCTCACAATTCCTCTTCACTAACACTCTTATCCTTATGCACTTCAATAATTTCCTCAACTTCCTTTTCACTTTCCTTTTTAACCTCTTTCACACAATCATCCATAACATCAATCTTCATACAGGCACTTCCATCCATCGGTTTCTTCAAACATTTAATCATATTGAATTCAACCTACTTATCACCAATTCTTAAAACTAGTTTTCCTTCATGCACATCAACTAATACCCTACCAGTGTTCATAATGGGCCTACCCAAAATCAATGTACAATTCCTATCTTCTTCAAAATCTAACATAACAAAATGAATAGGAATTATAAATTTATGCACTTTTACCAGAACGTCTTCTACTACCCTAAATGGCCTTTTTATGGATTGATTCGTAAGCTGGATAAGCATTGATGTTGGCTTGACGTCTCTTAGCCCCATTTTCCTGAAAATAGATAAAGGCATCAGGTTAATACTTGTGCCTAAATCACATAAGCATTTAGAAAATTCAAATCAACTACAACACATAGACCAGTAAAACTCTGTGGATTTTGTAGTTTTGAAGGCATTGTGCTTGTGATGATCGAACTGCAATTCTCTGTCAAGGTCACTCTCTGATTGTCCTCCTAAGAGCGTTTGTGTGTTAATATGTCCTTAAGAAACTTTGCATACTTTGGCATACACTCCAATGCCTCCACCAAAGACAAATTAATATGAAGTTTCTTCAACTTCTCCAAAAATTTGGAGAGTTGAGTGTCGACTTGATGTTGTCTCACCCTCTGCGGATATGGAATCTTATGCTTGTAGGGTGGTGGTGGTACATATGACTTCTCTTCTTCTTTTTCTTCCACATTTTCCTTTTATTGGCTATCTTCTTGAACACTTGGCTCCTCCAATTTCTTGCCACTTTTAAGTGTGATTGCCTTAAGTTGTTCCTTTGGCTTGGCCTTAGTGTTACTTAGTAAGCTTCCTGCATTCTTAGAAGACAAAGCATTAGAAGTTGACCTACCTGTACCTGATATGTGTTTAATTATTGATACATTTATTCATTTACACTTAGCGTTTAATGATATAAAAAAGCTTAAGATACTCACCTTAATTCATATATGATTTTAGTGAAAGCAAAGAAATTAAAGTGAGTCAAAATAGTGTAGGTTTTTAAAAGAAGTGGCGTGAATAGTATGTGTGTCCATCTACATTAAATTGTCACATCAAGCTACAAGGAAGAAGATAGCAACGGCTACGAAAAAAACAGAGTAGAGTGGTGACAGAGAAGAAAGAAAGGAGATTGAATAGTAGGGTGGAGCTTAATCTTTAATTTTCAAATCTATAAATAGGAGTGAGGAGAAGAGAAGCTTGCGGCAGAGTGGAGAGCTACTAGGGGTTTCAATTGGGGTAGTTTTCATAGGGCTGAAACATTTTCTTGGGAGACCCATAAAAGACTAAGTTCCCAATACCTGTTCGGAGGTAATATCGACACCGACAACCAGATTAAGCATTTTTATTGTTTTATTATTTCTTTCTCTCATTAGAAATTGATTATGTTATCTTATGTGAATTGATTGAGTATTTGAATGATGATGATTTTAGTGCGCTATTAAATCATTTTTCATGAAAACCCATTGCTAGAATTAAATGCAATATGTAATCATTGTATTCTCGATTCATGTGTAACAACTAATGATTTGTAATCATTAGGGATAACATGACCTAGGTTAAATGACGTATCATATGTATTTATTGTCTTGATTAATCGATTTTTTGAATTTGTAATGCTACTACCTAATTAATTCTAGAGATTGTTTCCTAGGTTATTCGGTGGTTCAGTTTAATTAATGATCGTATCTTGATTAAACAAAACCTAAGGGAAATTTTGAGTTAATCATTAACCTAGGAGAGGTTAGAAAATAAAAAATCAATGAAATATGCTTAATTAGGGTGTAGGTCGAGATTGAATCAAAGAATCGGGTCCTTACCGAATTCCCCATTTTTATCATTTTTCGCATGTTTTCTTTAATTTGTTTTCATTAGGTTAGTTTTATTTTATTTTCCTATTTCAAAAATCCAAAATCCCCAGACCTAAACATCAATTAATTTCATTTCAACAACATTACACATACTCTCTGTGGGATCTACCTAGACTCACCACCGCTATAGTAGTAGTCTAGTTATTTTATTTTGACTAACGTTATGACAAGTGGTCAATTTTGGCATTGTTACCGAGAAGTGTGGTGTTTTAGTTTTTATTTGTGATTTAATTAGTGTTATATATATATATTTTTTCATAATTGATTTCTTTTCAATTATTTCGTGATCTTTTCATTTTTTGTTTTGTGCTTGTGAAAAAAAATTCGATATGGACAGAAATAATTTCTTTTATAACTCATATTCTCAATCCTATATTAATGTTTGGACTGATCGACCTAACTTTTGTTATGGATGGGATAATCATCATAATTACTTCCATAATAGTTTACAGGACGCATAACAATTCTCATATAGACCAGAAGCTTCCTATCACGACTCCGGTCCATCTCTAGAAGAGTTGATTAATATTGTGAACGCTAATACTTTGCAATTGCAGCAGAGTACTCTACAATTCCAGTAGAATGTAGGGCAATTTTTAAAAACTACATGGTCTAGTGCCCAAGATTCGAAGAGCCAACACGACTCAAGTACATCTCTAGAAGAAATGCTTAATATTATGGTTGTTAATAATCTTCAAATTCAACAAGATATACAGCAGTTCCAACAGAATATGTAATAGCTGTTTCAGCAAGGTGTACAGCAAATCTGACAGGTTGCTCTGTAATTCTAGCAAGATGCATTGCCTCGATGGGGAGATATCAAGCATCTGGAACCATAGAGTAAAGAGGAGTAGCCATATCAACCTGAGGTTTACCCAATGGATGTTTGCACGGAAACTTTACAGAGTGAAGAGGAGCTTAAGAATTTTGAGGTCTACCCTCAATAAATTGCTTGTGCTGAAGAAGCTGAGGAAAAGCTTGAAGCAGAAAAAAATACATCTTTTAGCTCAGAGGTAAAAACTGAGTTCAAAATTATTGTTAAGATTGACTCTTTACCTTTACCTAGCAGGTTAGAGGAATTAAATGAAGAAGAAAAAGGTAAAGAGAAGTTCAAAAAATGTGTAGAGTGCATGAACTCAGTCGAGATTAATAATCGAAGGATAAAGAAGACACTGAATCGGGATGATGATCAACTAAGGCCTTACCCGAAGCAACCTTGGTGGAAGGGGTGCTTACTATAATACCTAAAGATCATAATTTTGTCACGTGAGGGGAAGAAGGAGTCGAGCTGGCAACCCTAAACAAAGACGCTTCTTGGGAGGTAACCCAAGGGAAGTAAATTTCTTTTCTTTAAATTTTCACATTTATTTTTTATGCATGTGTATTTCTTTATTGGTTTGTTTTTTGCTTATTTTTGAGTTTTCAACCAAAATGAGAGAAAGAATAAAATGAACAAAGAAACATTTGCTCGTTTTCTATTGCTTATAGGATTATTTAATCATGATTTGGGAATGAATTAACTAGAGAATTTCATAGCAACTTTAGCATGTATTTTTACTTTGTTATTGATCGATATGCATTATCTTTAGAAGAGTACTGACTATTAGTGGACAAAGTCGGTGAGATTTTGAGCCTTATTTGACTGACACCTTCATTTCAATCTCATTGTCTTTTGATAATGTGTGACCTTCAAGACATATACATCCCAATTTTGCATTAAATTTCAACTCGAGACCACATTTTTATCACATGCATTAACATGGAAATGATTAGGCATTCTTTGTTTTTCCGAACTATATTAGCCAAATAGCCTACCCTATTGACATGATTTTTCCCTTATTAACCCCTTTGAGCCTTATTAGCCTTTCGTTTTGTATCAACCATATTACATGCTTTATACTTAACCAAATGTCCTACCTAAGCCATAAAGCTAGTGGAACATTTGTGATTGGTGAGTTTGTGAACGTACAAAAGTGTAAGTGTGGGGGGATGCATATGTGTGGGTTAGTTAATTTTGGGATGTTTTGTTATGTCTTATCATTGAAATTCCCATATTAGTGTAGTTTATTTTAATTTTTATAAGGAAAAGAAAGAAAGAAAGAAAAGAGAAAAGTAAAAGAAAAAAAGAAAAGAAAAAGTGAAAAAGAAAGAAACAAAGAAAAAAAAACAAAAAGAAAAAGAATGAAAAAATTATGTTTAAATAAATGTATCTAGGAGCAAGTGCATATGTGTTGAAAAGTTGTTTATGATTGATGTATTCTCCTAAATTTGTGATGAATGGGTTATTTGAGTACATTGAATATGAGGTAGATGTTGACTTGGAAGGTTCACTCTTGTGGTTTCAATGTATTGTTGACATAAATTGTATGAGTGATTCTTTCTGATTGGTATATGCTTCACGTGGTTGGTGTGTGAGAGTTGAATTGAGTTGTGAAATATAAATATTGCATTTGTCATAGCTGATGGTACCCAATTTTTGATGAGTGTTGCTTTGTTTCACTAGATTAATGGCTTTCATGCTACTTAACCTAATTATTTCTCACCTTACCTTTGCCCACATTACAACCTTAAAAAGTCCTTTGATTCATGATTTTGCATGTGAACATTAGTGGTGGAGAAATGAAATGATATAAAAAGTTATAGATTGTCATGATCACGAATGGTGTTGAGTGTACCCTTGGATATATTTTAGTTAAAAACATTTCCTAGTCTAACATTAGATTGCTCAATTTGTAAAGTTATTGAATGTTGATTGATCATGAGTAAAAGCTTGGAATGTTGACATCTTGTTATGATTTTTGAAAGTCACTCATCTATGCTTGTGATTATATAGTCTTGGAAAATATGAGAATTGAGTAAATGTTTCAGGTCTTTGAGCTTAATTTGGATGTTTTGCCCGAGGATGGCCAAAATTTTAAGTGTGAGAAAAATTGATATGTGTTTAATTGTTGATACATTTAATCATTTACACTTGGCGATTAATGATACGAAAATGTTTAAGATACTCAATTGAATTCATATATGATTTTAGGTACAATTTGAAAGCAAAGAAATTAAAGTGAGTCGAAAGCACTATATTTGGGCTGTTTTTTGAAGATTAATTTTTACTTGTCTTCATAGAGCAAAAAGAAGAAAATTAAAAGACAACAAATCAATAAAATATGCTTAATTAGGGTGTAGGTTAAGACCGAACCAAAGAACTAGGTCTCTACCAAATTCCCCATTTTTTTTCATTTTTCACATGTTTTCTTTAATTTGTTTTCATTAGGTTAGTTTTATTTTATTTTCCTATTTCAAAAATCCAAAACCACCCAAACCTAAACATCGATTAATTTCATTTCAATAACTTTACACTCTCTCTCCGTGGGATCGACCTAGACTAATCACTGCTATAGTAGTAGTCTAGTTATTTTATTTTGACTAATGTTACGACACGAGGTCATTGTACCTCCAAGTTGTGAATGGATGAAGCGTGTTTCTTCACAATCTGGTCAAACTTTGCCTCCCTTCTCTTCTGACTCTCTTCTTATGTTCTTTGACCTTCCTTTTAGCTTAGGAAATTTGAACCCAATATGTCCATTAACTTGTCTATTTTGTTCCCCAAAGATCCAAATATGTCTTGCTGAAATCCTGGAGGTCTTTATGTTTTCACTTGGCCACTTGTATTGTTAGTACTCCACAAAAAATTTGGGTGGTTTTTCCGCCTAGGATTATAAGTATTAGAGTATGGATTATTAACTCATTGTGACTAGCTGAAGTAATTTACTTGTTATGTACCACTCGCTCCTATCAAGAAACATTCAGTTGTGCCATGGTTAACTTGTCCATATAATTCACATTGTACTTACATGGTCTTAAATGTGGATGAAAAAGCTCCTCACTAACTCTTCCAAAAGATCATGAGCTGGATCATTTGTTTTCCTCATCAAAAACCCTCCTACAACTGCATTTATTGCTCCTCTTGTGCTCTGAGTCACACTATTGTAGAATGTTTGCAAAAGAAACTCCCTCGGAAGGTTATGGTGGGGGTAACTCCTTTATAATTCCTTGAATCTCTCCCAAGCTTTATACAATGACTCCCCATCACTTTGTTGAAAGTTGGTGATGTCTTTGATGATTCTTGTTGTCTTAGCTAAAGGAAAGTACTTAGCTAAAAAAAGCTTGGACTAGCTGCTTCCAAGTAGTTATTTGACTTCCAATGAGTGAATTGTACCATCCCTTTGCCCATCCCTTAAGGTAAAAGAAAACAATCTCAATCTCACAGCATCATTAGACATCATATTAAACCTGAAGGTATCACAAATCTCTAAGAAATTTGCAAGATAGGCATTGGGATCTTCGTTAGACAACCCATAAAATTGCACACCACTCTTAAGTATGTTGATAAGTGTCGGCTTGATCTTGAAATTGTTGGCTTGAATCGCTGCCCTTACAACTCCTCGAGGACTGAAACCTGGCCTCATAAAATCTGTCAATGTCCTCTCAGCTCCTCCTTGCTCTCCTTCTTTTTCCGTATTCCTTTGTATTTGTTCTTAACGTCTAACTCTTCTTAGCTCTCTTTTATGCCTTGTAATATCTTAATGCTCTTCCTCACTAGGTTTGTTGGACCTTCTCGTGTTCCTTGTGTTCATACACATGCAAAAACTCAAGGAAAAACTTTAAACACTCTTAAATCAAAGTTACCTAAACTAAACAAGAGGCTAAACAAAACAATCCTAGGTAACGGCCCCAAAAAACTTGTTGAATTGCAAAATCAATTACTTGTTTTATGCTAAAGCAAGTATACGGGTCGTTACTGATAGTAAAAAGAATATATCGTCCCACAGAGATTGTGCTTAGGCACCACTTAATTCAGGTTATGCTTTGTTTAAGACTCAAATGTTAATAATAATTGAAAAGTAAACGAAATCAAAACAAACTAGCAACAATCGAATAATGTAATAATGGAAATTCATAAAGAAAAATAGTCAAGTTATGGAAGAGGGGATTTTACCTATCATCAATGTTAATCTAGCCTTTTATATGTTTATGGGTTGTCGGTTCTAGACAATTAAAGGGTTGATTACTCTCTCTCGAGTTATAATCATTCCCCAAATTGTAAACCCTAATCGAATTATGGACTTGCAATCTCTCAATTGAAAAATTACCCACAATTCTAATTAGTTCTAAAGCTCTCTAATAAATAATCAGGTCTCACACGAGATCTCTCTCCATGAAATTACCTACTAAATTAATTAAATTGTCAATTAGATTGCTTAACTCTCGTTAATCCAATTTAATCATTTTTATCCAGTTCACTCTCTCGATTATTATCAAAATGTGCAAATACATCAATCAATCATAACACCCAACTTAAGTAAACACAAATCAACTAGATTAACATTAAAGATAAGCAAAAATCCCAAAGGAAAAGTTAGAACATCATGAACAACTCAAAATGCATATCCATACAACCCATCTCAATCTTACACATTTAAATGAATAAAAAAGTAAATGGGGAGGAAATGAAACTCAGGTTGGATGATTCGAGAGAGCAGCGATGTCAGGAGATCACTAATTATGGGAAGCTTTGGTGTCGGAACCCTCCTCTTCTTTCTCTTCTTCTTTCTTTCTCTATCTTCTTTCTCTCTCTCTTTTGGGTTTCCAAATGTAGGTGGAATGTAAGATCTATTCTAGGGTTCCATCATTATCCTTTTATAGTCTTTTCCAATTAAGGTAACCTTAGTGTCTTTCCGAGGTCCGAAATGTCTGAAACGTCCCTCGAAAACTCGAATCCAAGAGTGACTCCGCGTCTCTCTGTGCGCAGGCCACGATCGTGGCCCTTGATGTAAGATCATGGCTTGTTTACCTGCTCTCTGTCATGATTGTGGCAGATTCCCCATGATCATGGCCCTATGCTTAAACTTCTAATGTTGGTGCTTCTGTCACAATTGAGGCAGGTCCCCCATGGTCTTGGCCTAGTGTTTTGGTTTGAGTCTCCTCCAAAACTCTTCCAAATGCCCTAAAATACTAACAAACTCATCACGACACCTTATATATATAATTAAAGCTTAAAAACATGTTCTTACCTAAAGAACACTTAAAACACAAATGTTTAGGAACTAACACAATTCTTACGCTAAACACTCACTAAACAATCAACTTAACCACTAAACACATATCAAATTACCTATAAAAATACAATGCAATCTTCACCTATCAACCACTATAACTCTAGTTTGACACTTTTCCATTTGGTGTATAGTATATTTTGGTATATATACTTGTGACTACTTAACATATGTTAGTATGTTAGTATTTGTTATATCATCTAGTAATATACTTCTCATAAGATATTGGTATTTTCTTAATAATTGTTGTGGTATTTATGGTATAATACAATAGTATAATCGAGATGGGTAATGAAATAGAGAAAGATAAGAGTTCCTTAAATGTGATAACCTTACGTAGTGGCACAGAGGATATTGAGATAGAGGTGGTGATTAAAATTAGAATAAAGTTTGAAAATTTAGAAATGATTTTTGATTTTGAAAAAAAAGCATGCAAGGTGTAACAAGTTTACGACTGTTATAAAGGAAAGAAAGAAAGATGAAAATAAAAACTTTAAGAGTATAACATTTGTGTGATTAAGGTCAGTTGCAAAAAATATGAGGATTAAATAAATAAAATTTATAAGTAATGGAAGAATTGGGTGCAACGCTCGAGTATGTTGTTAATTAGATGAACGTACTTAAAAACATAATTAAGTTTAAAGATATGCACAATTATGAATTAGTTCCAAGTGACGCAAGGTTTACGAAGCAACATCATATTATGGATAGTCAAGTTAGACATTAATTATAAATGAAAAAAAATTGTGGATTAAGGTCATGCATAAATGATACTATCTGTTTACAATTGTTAGTGAGTATGAAAATATGATATAATTACAAAATGATTTTCTTAATCATATAAATATGTTGGGAAGAACAAGGTTGGAAGGAGATATAAAAGTGGTGTATAATATATTTATTAGAAGGTCAAAGGTATGATTTGCATTTCAATATTTCACAAAAGGTCTAAGTAAGCCCTTATCATTATCTTTGGTATCACTTTGCACCTTAATGTTACTAAAATAGTACTCGTTTCATCATGAATAAGGTTTACAAATGATAACTAGGATAACAGCAAGGGCTTATTTACATCTTCTATAAAACGTTAAGGTGAAAATTACACTTTAACCAATATTTAAAGAAATAATTTTTAAGATTACATCAAAGTTTGGTTTGACCACATCTCCTAATTGTGACATCATATTGACTAAATTGATGACCCAAGTATGAGAAATTGCTAAAAACTTAACTTATTTAAGATTTATATACTATTAGTACTATTTTGAAAATGTTAACGCATAAAGTGATACCATAGATAATAGTAAGGACTAACTTAGACTTTTTAAAAAATGTTAGGTGTTAAGTTGTACCTTTTACATTTATTAGAATGAAAGATCAAGATAGTAAAATTTTCTATGAAATTGACTATGATGAGGAAGGAAGGTTGAGGAATGAATTTTAGGTACAAGTGAGGAGTCAAATAACATATTTTAAATTTGATTCTGTAGTCATGTTTGATACACTTTTACGTAGCAAGACCACTGATAGTTTTTATTAACTTTTATGTACATGGTTGAGGTATATGAATGAGAAGTCACTTGGTGTTATAATTACAGACCAGTGCAAGAGTATAGATAATTCTATTAAAGTGATATTCCCTACTATAAGACATAGAATGTATTTGGGGCATATAATACACGAGAAATTTGATACCTATAAGAGTTATCAGAAGTTGAAAGATACATTTATGGATTTTGTGTATAAAATGGAATGAAATCGTTAGAGAGCTTGACTTGAAAAATAATTCATAGGTTAAGTCTTTGTTTAATGATCATATCATATGGGCTCTAGTTTATGTAAGGGGAATTTTTGGTTGAAATGTCTACGACATAAATAAGTAAAGGTATGGATATTACTTTAATGGTTATATGCATACCTATTGAGACAATTCATTAACAAATAAAATAATGTAATTAGTAAAAATATTGAGCATGAAATATAGTTTAATTACTTATAGACAACGAGTAGTGTATCACTGTGACATGATTTGATATTAATATCATGGTTGGTGAGTCATTAAAAGAAGATCAAAAGATTTGAATAAAAGATAATGTATGACAACTGAAGTTATATCCTTTTACTTGTTCCTGGTATTGTGCATAGAATAACCAAAAATTTTATACAATATGTTATTCATGATGGAAACCAAATTTTTTATTAGTTGAATAGATACTTAAATGTAAATTAATTGTATATAAAGACTATTCCATCCAATTTCAAGCAAACTAAATGATTTCAATTTTTAGTACATCAAAATGTATGATTTTATGTAGACTTGGATTATTTATAAATGCCCATAAACATGGCCATATTGAATCCCATATATCCATTTAGAGAAGATACAGAGTAGTACACGACAATTGACACAGGGTTATTCCTAGGCTTGTTCCCCAATATAGCATATTGTGATTAGTATATGCCTTATAACATAGTTGTGTTATTCCCTATGTTGGGCTCTAGATTTAGGTACATAGTTTTAAACGCAGGTTTATTTTTGCCCCTATTAATATATTTATTAGGTTCATATTAGCACGTTAACTTAAACATGGTCGTGTTCATAAATGGAAAAGAGACAAATAAATATATATGAGGCTTTTACACTTCAATTTCATTATATATAAATATTTAAGCATATATGAATAGTTTAAACTTCACATAGTATGTAATTTTCATTAAATTCATGCTAGAGATCACTTAATTTTGTCAAAATTAAAAAATTAAGTTTAGTATCTATGTTAATTACTTCATTTTACATTGGTTGAAAATTAGGGAATAGGGAAATTATTGAAAACATTTCACAATTCTATAAAATTGTTGATAAACTAGTGTAATTAGTTTTATATTTCATGTTTCATAAACTTCAATTTCATCCAATGCTATGGATCTAAGTTTTTGGTACAATTTTTTTAATATTACATTTTTTAGAATTTGGAAGTTACAAGTTTCATTAGTTATTTATGAAAAAGATAATTGTGTTTATCTAAAAGAATGAATTGACATATTATATGGTTTTACATTGAGAATTCTTGCTAAATTTAGCTAAGAAACTATCCTAAAATGTTCAATGAGAGTTTTACTATAAATGGATATATAGTTTTTTTTTACCTATTTGAAAATAAGGGTCTATTTCTATCCTTATTCTTATCTGAAGCATATAGGAATATATTTAAGTGTGTAGTATCTTCAATTTGTTTAATATTGTATACGATACGTTATTCACTATTAGTTCAAGATTAGAATCATATTCTTTGTTAATTGAATGATTCTTGAAATGTAAATTAAATATATACGAATGTTATTCCATTAACTTACAAATACCTTAATTAATTTGACCTTTTAGTACATCGACCTATATTGGTTTATGTATCATTTGATTGCTTAAGCTTATCCATAAAAATGATCATATTAAATATTTTATTTGTCTTTGGAGAAGATATATAGCGGTATATGATGTCTAACATAAGGGTGTTCCTTTATATGTTGATATGTGGAGAATAAATGGAGCAATACATGACCAAGAACATGAGCATGCTATTGCTTATGTTGGTCCCAACATTTGTACACAATTCTACAAAATGGGGAATTTTGTTCTCGTGTTAATCTTCAAATTAGGTTTAGATGATTATTTTAACTTGAACATGTTATGTTAATAGTTATGTAAATCTATAGAGAAGAGAGACAATGGTATATTTTAGTTTAATACCTTTAATTTTATTATATCTAATTATTTATGCATATGTCAATAGTTTAAACCTGATGTTTTATGTAAATTTTATAGATTTTGAAATGATCAATGGTATTAGTTATAAAATCAAGCATAAACATATATACTTTAAAAAATTAAAGTCACAATAATGGAGCTAATTTGATAGTAATTATGGATTTAAGTTAACTATATATGACAATTAAGTTAAAATTGTAATCATTATAGATGAAAATGGGGGACTTCAGAAATTGTTCAAAATATTTTATAGATTCTATTAAATTGATGATTAACTAATGCAATAATGAGTATAATTGTCGTCTTATTCTTTAGAAAAATTCAAAGTAGTAATTTTAGAAAAAATTATAATTCGATTAAAATTATAATTAGTTAATACAATTAGGAGTATAATTGAGTTGTAATAACCTTTAAATATATTTAATGTTATGTTTCTAAGGATCTTGTAGAAGTATTTGGTTATTGTATTTTGTAAATTTGAGAATTTAGATGTTTTGTTGTTTTATAAATCCATAATTAGTGGTAAATAATTTAATAACTAAACCTCCTTAATTAATTCAAAGTTTCAATCCTTAACGATAAAAAGTTTATTCCCTTTATACAATTTAGGAGATGTCTTAAAATTTATATGGCATTAGTTATAGATTCAATCATATATATGAATAGATCAAAGAAATAAGTTTTAATGAAATTTGTAATGTGTGATTATATTTTTTTATATGGATTTATGGTATTGTATATAAGGAATAATTATATAGTTTTAATAATCATGGTATTGATATTTTAAAGTAAATGTGGAATCTTTAGGAAATGATACACATTCTAAAAGGTTGAAGAGAAGAAGAAAAATAAGCAACATCAATTTGGGACAATCAAACACTAACGAAGAAGAAGAAGAGAAGAAGAAAATTAATCAATGTCAATTTCAAGTAGTTAGGAACATCAATGAATGAAAGGGAAGAAAAGAAGAAGAAATAGGATAAGAAATGACCATATAGATGGTGAGGGACATAATCTAGTAAAAATTATTAGGTCCAATAAGGGGTATTTATAACTTCAAAAAAAAGTTGATTTAAATCAGAAGCAATGTTATCAATAGGTCAATTTACCTTATATGTTTTTAAAAAGTTTTTAATACTTGACATGAACGATCTTTTGGCTAATATTATTACATTTGCTTGTAATACATATAAGGATAACATAGTTATCTAAAAAAAATTAGGTGAATATCTATATTGGTTAGTTAAATTTTCAGTTCATGTTATATCTAGTTCAATAATTTTTTAAGTGTCTTTTGTAATTTCTTTCTTTAGTTTTCAAGTTACCATTAGTGATGATTTCCTCTAATTTTCTTCTAGAAGTTTAATATTGGTATTTTTTCATCGAAAACAAAGTATTATTCTACCTATAATAAATTGATATGCTAAATATATTTATTTTCATATTATTCAAAATTAATATTATGTTTTATAAACCTTTTTTGCATTTAATTTCCCCTTTTATTATATGTTTATTGGATAAGGAAGTTACTATTTTGTTGGGTAAGTTTATATAATGAATTTAGTCGTTACTTATTTTTTGCATAGTCATCACTCTTTACTTGGTGATAACAATCCTTTAGGATGGACAAACCTGACTAATATGGTCAAAATGGTCCTTATTTTTAGGATTGATGCAATGCACACTCTTTATGGTTCATAGTTGATATTCCTTGCAAGATTAACCTCACTGTGTTGATACAAGTTACATGACTATTGAAAATAAGAGAAAATCTTATTTTGAAAGAAATAAAAAAATTATAAGAAAGGTATCTTGATCTCTCACAAAATTAAAAGGATTACAATGAATCAAGTATATTACTATTAGAAGATTCACTATACAAGGCTTTATGCAATCCAATACATTCATTTACCATTTATAGTCTTTCACTATTATACTTATATAATTTATTCATTAGTTCAACCATTTAACATTACCTTATACGTGTGTCCTAACCTTTATTTTTAGGAATATTGTAACACCCCAACTCCCGCTGAACCCGAACCCGATATCGATGGTGATACCCGGATCCGTGTCCCGCGAGGGTGG
>JANQBM010000004.1:28900072-28912354 GCA_025594535.1 Erythroxylum domingense
TTTTCAACCGGAAAGCGAGCAAGGTACGATTTCTAAATCGTTTAATGTTTTATTCAAGTTTATACAATTATCGGGATACGCTCGGAATTCGTAAAAGTTTTGTTTTCCGCTGCGCCCGTGATTCGATCCCGGTTAGATTCCAACATGCGCAACAGCTTTGGGTCGTACTTTGTTGACACTTGTAAACAAAACTGACGTGGGAGTTGGGACGGGGAAACCTACGATGCTACTTCTTCGCTTTCACTTTTTAGGCGTACAAAGCATGTTGTACAAAGTATGTTATTTGCCCCTCAACTTCACGCGGAATCATAATGGACATAAAATTCTCTAGTCTGATGATTTCAGTTTCATGGTCATCCTCTTACAACCATTAAACAATACTAGTTATAATGAAGTGGAATTGACTGGACCCACCCCCTTATACTCACCAATGTTGGGCATTACTCCAATTGACCTAAAGGCACCAACCCTTCGTCAACCAGCAGACTCATTTCTCTCGTAGTTCTAGCTTTTCAACTCAACCCTTCTCTGAAAAGATAAAGAAAAAAGCTCTGTAGCAATGAACAAAGAATATCGATTGTTTGTAACCCTCCTTTGCCTTCTTTCACTGCTTGTTTCTTCAACATCTTCTCGTTTCCTATTACAAAAACAAGGTAAAGAAAACAATCTTTTTCTTGTCCTTGTTTCTAGGCATAAAACTGTTACATGCTTCATAATCATTGCAAGATCAAGATTGGAAACTTTATGATTATTTGCACTCTCTTACAGGTCAAAATGAAGTGAAGGTTAATGAAATCACTCGGCCAGTTTCAGTCAGAAACACAAACGTGGAAGTTAACAAGGTAAAGGATTAAAATAATCATTGAACGCCTGTCCAGTTCCCAATCTCCTCGCTCGTTAAAATTATCACACATCGGGTAGACTTGTTGCCTTTTCACTGAGTCCGTTGTTTCTCAATAATATTTGCAGGTTACCATGACCTCAGGCGAGTACTGCAGCGAGAAAGATGAGGAATGCCTACATGGAAGGATGATAGCTGAAGCTCACTTAGACTACGTTTACACCGAGCGCCATAACCCTTAAATAGCTGTCGTCTGCATCATATAAAACAAAGAATTATGTTCTTTCCTATTGTAAGAGAAATTGAGTTGAAGAAAAAAGTAAGATGGAACTTCGTATCAAATGATGAGTAGATAACTGTTCACATATATGGAACTACATATCAAATTATATGTTGACAGATTGTTAATATAGTAGCTGTGAATGCTTTCCTTTTTCGGGTGCCTAGTTATGGGTATCAAGTAGAGTGCCAATTTAAAGAAGGGAATCCACAAGACCATAAACCAGGAATAATTTTTTAGGACTATTGTGAGAAACAATGGAGAAGAACAAGAGTAGCTTTGATACAATAAACACATGGTTGATTGATAATGCCATCCTCGATCATCGAGAAGAACATAAGAAGCTTTGAAAAGGATCCACAGGATCATAGCCTCGGCACTAACAATGCATTTCTTTGGGTTGAAGAGAATAAAATCCCTGCCTATCACGTGCCCCACTACAAAAATTATGAAAGCACGGGTCTAAGAACCCACCCATCACTCCAGATGATTAACCAACCTTATACACGAGGCAATGTAACCTTTATTGTTTTTGGTATGTCTTCCTGTTCATCTTTGTATCGAATAGGTCGTGAAAAAAGTCTATAGCAGTTTACGCTCTACCGGACAATGATTTCCGCACTAGTTATGGACCACCGATGACCAATTGTGAGAATTGTACGTACGAGATCTATAAAAGCCTTGAATTTAGGGCAGGGGACTTGGTGCCAAAATGTACAAGTTGGCGTCATGAGAATCATTTTAAGCCTGATGAAACTGGTAGGCTTACATGAACGCTTGAAAATTTGTAAAATCCTCCGAACAGTGGTCCTCCATAATAGAGTCAAGTACCACCAACCACATCGAAGAAACGGGAGAAAATCTCTCCATTTTCTGTGCAGGGGGGGGAGTCAAATCTAATTCCTATCACAGATCCGTCCCTTGACGGAAGTAACACAAACAAGATGTCATGGGACCAATAAGTTCTTCCACAAGTTGGGGAAGCAAAGTCATCCCACTAAAACAAATTTAACGATTAAACTGCAGGTGCACAGCACTATCATAAGCATAAAAGATACCCAAAAGATAATAGAAAGCAAACTAATGAGGGGGTAAAGCGACAGAACAAGGAATTTAAAATGGGCATTCAACCTCATTTTTATACTCTTTACACAAAAAACATAAAACTCATTGTGGAACTGCGAAAATGGATTGCATTGCCTTTCTCCTGCTGTTGGTATTAAATGGTGGCATGACAAGAGACCCGCTACGGAAAATTTAAAATCAGAAACAAAAGCACATCACAAATCAACCATACAAGTGCAGGAAGTTAAGATGTGAACTGTCAGGTACTGAACTATATTTCTATTGACATAAAAATCTTTTGCAGAACAGAGAAAAGGCATGAGGGAAATCTACAAGATACTACTCTCATGCTGATGAAGAACAACAATTGCATGATAAACCCATAAACTTCTTTTGGTAAGAGACTGATCCCTCACTCAGCTTACAGATGTCGACTAGCAATCTTGCTTCTTTAGATCTTCACGCATCACGCACCCTTTTCCTACCCAAAGAGTTGAGGAATACTTTCAACAAAATGCAAAATAACCCAGAAACCAGAAATCAGAAACCAGAAACAAAAGGACAAAAGAGGAACAGAACTGTAATTAACTCAGTAAACTCAAATAATCATAAGATGCCTATGAAGGTGCTGAAACCACTGCCTGGTTACAAAATTGAAAAATGGATGAGGATCTCCATATTAGCATGGAAAAAACCTTGCATATATGAATCAGTAATCCTAAACATAGATGGCATAAATATATAAATAATAACCAAAGAATCAATTAAAAAGACAATTTCTGCTTGAGCAGATGTAATAACTATAACTACATTAATGGATCAAAAAAATTATGTCCAGATATTTGGCTTCATCAAAATATATGCCCAGCATAACAAATAATGAAACAGTACTCTTAAGTAGAACTCATGCCACTAAGCACTAATCCAAAAGCCACCAGCAAAGGAAAGACGCAGATGTGAAACTAAGAAAATATGGCCAAAGCAGGGAACATAAAAGAAGAAGCTAAGCTTACTGTTTTGAAGGAGGGCCTATGAAACAGTGGATTGATACTTCAACAGATGCAGAAGTAATGCACAAGGAAGATATCTAGAATTGAGACACTATTATGAAATAAGTCCACTTACAATTTTAATACTCTTTTTCCAATCCCATGTCAGGAACTGGACTTTGTGATCTACAGTTCACATGTACAATGGAAACCTTAGAACTCTCCGTAGAATCTAGCTTACCATCCCCCAATGGAAGTGTTGAGTAAACTGCACCTTTGAACATCCATTTACTCCTTTCTTGGCTATAATAATCTTCAAAAAGTTCACCACACAAAACACATACGCATTGGTCTTCATCTGCAGGAACCATTGGCTCATCTTCGTCGATTGGTGCACCAAACTCATCTATAAAATTAGGAGATTCCACTACCAATGGAGCCCCCCCTGTCCTTGCAATCCAATCCTCTGCATCAGCATACCAACCCCTACTCAACCTGCTTGTACAATCTGGATCTATTCTCTTTAGGGTATGCCAGTCCATGTGTCTAGCAAGCCGCTCTTTAAGTTTAAGCCGAAGGCCACATATGATGCATTGATGTTGTATGTCATCAAAGAGTGAACTAATCACAGGTGGATGTAATTCCCGGATTACATCCGACTTAAACTCCAATCCAATGAGATTTTCCACTTCCGCTGTGGTAGACTGCTGTAAGGCAGAGAAGACTTTTTCTGCGGGTTCTGGAACTTCTTTCTGAGTGGACTGGGATATAGCAGAAGTGTTCAAAGGAGTGGAAACTGGAGTAGGTATAGCAGTAGCAGCAGGAACAGTTTGGTTCTGTGACTCAGTAGGTGAAGGAGATGATGTATCTGACTTAGAAGCAGCAGATATCAAACCTTTGGCCACTAATGAACTCAAAAGATTGGAAATGGGGCTTGCGACCTTTGTCACAGCATCTGATTCCTGTGATGATGGAAGGAGACCAAGCGCTGGAGGGCACTGCTCCTCTTTTCTGGGAGAAATACTGGGGTTAGCCAACGTACTATCATTTGACAATGGAGCAGACAAAGCTACTGAAGAGTCCTTAGCCCTAGCTTTTTGTGGCAGGTGAGTACCACTAGGAATAGGAGGTTGAATGCTTGATTTAGGTTGAGCTTTCTCTTCATCTTGATAACTTTTGATAGGAAGACCACCAGAGGCAACATTAGAAAGAATTCCACTCTTCATAACAGCAGCTAACAAGCTACTAGTGCTTGGTAGTCCTGTTACTTCTGCGGTAGGCAAACTTGAATGATCAGATGCACTACTTCCTGATGTTGATGGAGTTCTAATATCTGACACTGGCGGCAAGTGTGGTTTCTGAATCTGATGAGAAGCTTCAGATTCTCTAGACAGAGATTGTCCTGATTGATTATACTGATGACTTGGTTGAGAAGTAAGTACTGAAGAAGATGAAGCCTTCCCCTCCTGAATTTGCACCGTATCCAAGTTGCCACGTTGAACATTTCGAGACAGCAATTTGTCCATGTTGGCTTTTTTAGGAACTGTATATTCTGACTGAGGTAGAGGCTGGGGTTGTGTATAGTCTTCCCCAGAAAAGTTTGGCAATTGTTGATGCATGTGCTGTGCTGGAAATGAGGGTGACGATGGGCGTTGGTGCCTGCCTGACCGAGCAGATGATGACGATGATGGCACTTCAAGGGACGGTAACCTATATTGTGCTGGTCCTGATGATGCATTTGCTGAAAACCCAAATCCTGAGGTTGCAATTTGAGAACTTGTGGTATGAGGTCTTACTGCCATCCTGGTCAACGTACCTGCACTTGTGGGCAACCCACTAATACTGGCTGAATTACCATTCGAGTAACCAGTAATAGAAGCTCCTGAATGCAAGTATCCATCTGCTGAATGTGAATCCTGCAATTGCCACGGGGAGGGCATTTGATACCCACTACTAGCTTGCTCTTTCTGTTCAGAAGATAATGAATCGGAGGAATTTTCCCTATCAAATCTTGAGCCAATTTCATGTACAGTTTGTAGCCTTTGGAGGTCATTTTCGAAGTCCTGCACGTGGAAAATTTTAGAGTGAAAACAGCAATGCCGAAGCCAACACAGAATGAACACATAAGTTTTTATTGCAAACTGGATTCAATTTTCAATCCAGTACAAATTTGCTCATTTACTTTTCTCGCTCCAAAACTCTAAGAAGAAAAAGGTTTTCCCAATTGAATCTTACCAATTTCTCTGTATCATCAGGAGTCCACCCTTTTCTGGAGTTATTAGAAAGTTTAGCTGCATCATGATCTGACACTCTAGAGTGCATTTCCCAAATGAACTCCTCTTCCTCTGAGTTCTTCCAGCTAGGGGACATCTCACTGTGGCTCCTAGCAATGTCCTGAATACGGGGCTCTAGATGCAAATCGTAACTAGGAGCCTTTGTTGATGACAATTGTGGGGGTCCTTGCTTCAGACTGTAACCATTTTTTTGGCTAGATATTGTCTCTGAGATGCTCCTGCCAGTACCATACCAAGGCTTGTCATGCCCAGGGTCTGAAATCCTCCCACTTCTTCCAACTCCCATGCCTGAGCTTCTTTGGACATCAGAACCATGTTCAAAGTCTCCATATGTTGAACCCATTCTCTTCTCATGAACAAGCTCAACCATAGATTGTTTATGGGGGCGTTGAATATTCTGAAAGATAACATCTTATAAGTGGAAGTACAATTTTATAAGAAGCAATGGGATGCATTAATTTGTTAAAATCTGAATGGAATCAATTGTTGACTCACATTAATTTTGACAGAACCTTCCTCCCACGGGCGTCCAGCACCAGTAATGGCTGACCTGCCTGGCCTTTCAACATCTTCACTTGAGTTGGCTATAGGAAGAGTCATGTCATTAGGTATTCCCTTTGCCTTGAGATAGAACCACATTGATAGAGAAACATAATCAGTTTGATGGCGACACTACTTACACTACCTCAGCAGATGAAGCAACATAAAAGAATATTATTGGGACACAGTTTATACATTGTTGTTGGTGCTGCTAAAAAAAGTTTATACATCCATCCTCCTTCAAAAGTCATGTACATGCATAAGAAAAAAACTTCTGTGGTAATGTATTTCCAGGAATCTAATTCTGCACGCCATAGCACATATTTTTTTCTCACATGAGACAAAAAAGCAGGCAACAGTTAGATATAGGAAATGGAAATATGGGGCACCCGAACTTAGAAAAACAGGAAAAAAGCAATTTTTATTCAGGACATAGAAAACAAAGTTTATGATGTAAGATAGTTTAGTCTAAGCTATGGCAACATATCTATACCTGTATTGCTAAAGGCAGTTCATCAATTCCACTTACCCTGCTTGATTGCTGAAGTCGTTGTCTTTCCAAATACTTGGGGTTGACATGAATGCTATGTGGAGGGCGCTGTGATTGAGAATCAGGCCTAGATGTAGTCGATGCTGAAGATGAAGCATTCAGAGCAGAAACAAAGCCAAGTTCCTTCTCAATTATCTGAAGTGACTGAGGAGGAAAGACACCTTTCCACGTCCCAAAAAGATGCCGCATGCTTGAATGGATGGAGGGATCAATTTGCTTATATACTTTGCAAAATACCTGAAACACCCACACCTTTTATTATTACCAAGTAAAGTGAAAAAGCAACACCCTTTAGCAATTTGATTTGCAAGAGGTAACCTCAATTTGGTAGTAAGCTAGGACTTGGATCAGTTCTCTAACAAACAAGTTTGCTATCTGTAATTATAGTAAAAAATTGTCTGACTAGTGTTGAAACCGTATAACACAACATATACAAGTATAGCATATCTGACATGCCTCTCAAGTAAAAAGACTCCGTACAAAATTGAAAAACCTAACCTCAGGCAATCTGGCAGCAAAATACTTTATGTAATCCCTCCCAATATTCTTTACAATGCTGTCTAGAAGATAAAGTGATGGCAGCTTTTGCTCACTTGGTACCTGCAAGTTATTTCATTATTAGTGAAACAAGCAAGGATACCTGTAAATGACCTCAGTAGCATAAAATATGTACTCAGAGGGAGAACAAGAAGAGAAAATTTACAATCACATTTCCACAAAATATCAAACTCAGACCAACAAAACTGCCATTGGAATGATATCCTCTTGAACTTTTTGCATTCTACAACAATTTGAGTTTCTCTTCCTCTCTAAACTTGGTATTAGAAGAAGATATTATCCACCCCTAGAAGGATGATGTCTACAATCAGTATCATGATCATGGATCAGAAATTTTACATATTATTTCAAGAAGCATCCTTCAAATTAAAAAAATTGCAGCTCTTGAATACCATCTTCTATCCATTTAGAAAGATTAAAAAGATAATTCCTCCAGCTGCATTTTGGAACTTGCTGTGTGTTCAATAAAGTTGTGAGCTGCAGGATGGCATAGGTGCGATTGATTACTCCCAAACCAGTACTTTCTTTCATGATAGCTTTAAGAGAATATGGCCTGACTTCCACCAGCCCTGACCAACAACTGGAAAAATAAAGACGAGGGCTTCACTCATGTCCACTTTTGTAACAGAATTCCAATTTGCTAAACAAAAGCATCTGTTATGATCAGATTTGCAGCTTCAATTACTTGAAATATTCACCACAGCAGCAACAGAATGACCCAGTATCAGCCAAGCAACAAGTTAAATTGATCTCGTTGCATAACTAGTTTGCTCTGTGCACGTCAAACTTTCTATTGATCTTTAATAGCCAAGGGACCTCAGTGAACCCCAAATCCACTCAACTAAGCATAATGCTAAGACATATAAGTCTTTGATCACAAAATGTACACGACGCATGCAAAAACCAAATCCTGAACTATTTTGAGTTGAACTGATGGAAGGATTGCAGGGAATCAAAACCAATGCTCCAAGTTGGACTTCAAACAATTAAAAGAAATTCCTTTCCTCAAAATGAAAAAGGTTACTAAAGTAAACATCCAAAACTGCATAACGACTAATAAACAAGACGGTTGATGTCAAAATATGTTTCATTAAACTGAAGTTACAGTATCACACCCACTAATATAACTAATAACAAACTACTCTTGCCTTCAACAACTGGGCCACAATATTTACAATTCCAAATCTAATAATTCAAATTGGGTGAAATCTGAAACTGGGTTTGGTTCACCTCAAGAATATTAGCGCAGACAGTGGCAGCAATAGCTTTGGCGGCGTGATGATTCTCGCCGGCAATTATAGTCAAGTTAGTGATTATGGGTTTCGAATTAAAAGTCAGCTCGGATAAAGCCGCTTTGTACTGGCTCACAAGCTCCTGATACGGCGGCTGGTAGGCGGCGGCGCTTCCAAGGCTCGAGTCGTTGCTCTCGGAGTCCCTATCAGAGGAAGCAGCCAGTCTATTACTATACCTGGGCAGTAAGGGTGACGGTGACGGTCTTGATGGGAATGGACGGCCGTTGGGATTTGGTTGGTTATCGGCTAAACGGGGCTTCTTCAATCCAGAAGGTTCTCGCGATCTGTCGAAGGATTTACGCTCCATTTCCATTTACCAAGTGATGAATATCAAAAGAAATGAAAAGAAAAAACCCTAACCCTAAATATTGATCTTCATACATCAAATCTTGTAATTACATAACAAGAGAATAGTCATCAAAGACAGAAATCGACAATCGTAACTAACAAAAATGAAAATAAAAAAGTTACAGGGAACAGAATGAAGCTTATTGATTCTTTCTTTCTTTCTTTCTTTTCGCTCTTTTTCTTCAAGACCCCAACGAGTGATTGATTTGTAATAAGAGGCCAAATTGTGCAGGGGCCTATGTTTGGGCCCTACTGTTCAAAGCCCAATTTTTTTGGGATGCTATTTTGTTTGTCTTATAATTTTACGAAGGCAAAATTGCGTATATTGATGACTCTCTTCAGACTCTTGTAAAACAGAAAACCTTGTGTATTAAGAAATGTTGACTTATATTTTTATTTTCATTTTCTGCCTTAATGTTGTCATAGATGATTAATAGAAAACATAGTATTTATGACAATATAAAATTACTCTAAATTACCCACAATAAGCTTTAAAATTTGTTACCACTTAATGCATATTATATTGTCATAATAAAATAATAATTAATGAGAAAACTTAATGTTTATAATACATGTAAAAAGTTTGCAAATAAATTTTATTTTATGTAATTAAAAAATTTTTGGTTATTAAATTAACACGTGTTAGTTGCTTATACAATCATCTTAAAATTTAAGCATATCGTTGAGAAATTCTCTCAAAATTCGTACTTGATTTCTTATCGACGATATAAGTGAGCTTCGAAAAAGTTAAAAAGCAAAATTCTAAACTACTATAATGCCAAAAAGTGTTAGATTAAGATTTGAACTAAAGAAACAATTTAATTTAAGTAAAAAGAAAGTGCTAGTTACAAAGGAAGGTTAAGATAATAAGGATGAATACACAACATAAAGAAAATTAGAAAATGATATCAAAGTGTTTTTTTAAAGTAATCTGATTGTTTTCCTATATGTTTGTATGTCTGGAAATTGCTATGTTGCTGGTAGATTTATGTAATCATCTTAACTTTAATTGCCTCAAGTAGTTTTCTTATAATTGTTCAACTTCTAACTCACTTCCCCCATCATGGCCACATTCTAGCTAACAACCTACCATACATTATTCTCCTAGTTTTCTTATAATTGCTAAACTTCCAACTCACTTTATATTTTGGCAACGTTCTAACTAATTGCCTCTATACACTATTGTGTTTTAAAGCACATGTCAATTATGTATCAACTATCTAGACTTCTTCAATTCGGGACATCTTAACCAATTCTCATGTCCACAAACTCTTTAGTCAAATGACTTTCAAGACTTTAAGTATTTGGGCCTTTTCACTTTTAGGCCAAATAGGTTAAAAAAATTTTAGGTCATCAACAATTGTTCCACATATATGTTTGGTTAAGCAAACCAATCATATGATATTGAAGACTTTTTGGACTTTCAAATCAGCAATCTTTACATAAGAGAATACTAAATCTTCAAATTGATCTTAATCCTTTATCAGGACTTCTACATCTTAAATTATCAACTTGGCATTCTCACAGTATTTTAGCTCTTTAGAATTCTCTATAATCTACTGCATTCAGAATTTGACTTATATGGCTCTCTGTGAAATTTTATTCATCAGGTTCCTTTTAACTTCCCATATAAACCATAAATTAAACTTCGTTTTTTTACCTTTTTTACTTTCTACACAGTTCCATCAATGATAGGAAAGTAAGTAACACCTTCTATATTTTTCAACATCAGATCAATGC
Source organism: Erythroxylum domingense (assembly GCA_025594535.1). Taxonomy (NCBI): domain Eukaryota; kingdom Viridiplantae; phylum Streptophyta; class Magnoliopsida; order Malpighiales; family Erythroxylaceae; genus Erythroxylum; species Erythroxylum domingense. The sequence continues at coordinate 28,910,570 of JANQBM010000004.1, forward strand.
AGTGTGTAACACATTGAGTCTAACAAAAACATTATACATGCTTTACAATTTTTTTCTAAATGCTTTGTAAGTGTAATCAATTTTTAGTAATAAACTAGACAATGCATTTATACACAAATTTATTTACAATATTATCAAATATCTGAAACAAAGTATCAATAGCACATGTCTTCTTCTCTTCCTCATATTAGGTGTAACATTTCCTTTTTGTTAGGTAAGAAAACTACCTTCAACATCCCAACTCATCCTGACCATTGGAAATAGAACTTCTACTGCCAATTTCATAATTCAGTCTTTGGCTTTTATCTTTCTTACACTAATACTCTTCAAGAAAATTTTTCATTTGCCATTTCACGTCGTAGCTTACTTTCTTACAAGGCTTAGCGTCACCTTTGATCCTAGCAAAAAAAAAATTTAATTTAGTGATTCCCCCGCCTTTCAAATAGTTGTTGCACTAAAAACAAATGGTATGATTCTTCATTACAATAACCAATCTAGCATGAGTCTAAAGTGGATTATCAAATCTTCCTAAACTTGAAACGGTTGAATTATTAGGAGTACTTAAACTTTACTATATTTATCTATTAAAATAAATGTAATTGAATAAGTATAATAAACGAAACAAACAATACATGCACCTCTTAATTGTAAACAAACAATACATGTATCATATAGCCATTTATAACATCACTATAAAATATAACATTTAACCAACATACAAACGTCTATTTATGTACATATGTTAGTATACCTTGACAGATAATAAGTATCAACACAAACTCATCACAAAATATCCTAATTTAAGTGAAATGAAGTATCATATGATAACTAACTTTTAATGTCAAATTCTTCGATTTATAAGGGACTTAAATCAAAGAACTTTTAACTTTGAAGAAGTGGAAAAAAATACAATTTCAAAAATACCTTAAAGAATTATAAAACTTTGTCAAATTTTAAGTTTAAATTAAATCTCTTTATAAACTCCCATGACATAAACCAAATACGTTAAATATTCAAATAAAATCTCTAACTAAAAAATGACAAAAGAGCTAAATTGACTTAAGTGAAATAAAAACTAAATTAAATTACACCAAAATGTTTTATATTTTCATTTAGGATTACATAAAAAGAACGAAAATTACAATACACAATAAACTATTATAATATTCTACAAATAATTTTAGTGTATTTCTAATTATTAATTGACCAAAACGAATAAGGAATCAATAATTTTGTGTGTATTAAGTGATAACTAATCAGGAATACATAATACACATAATACAATGTATTTTATGATTTCTAATTACACACAAATTATTGATTTATAAATCCTAATTACACATTTACGATAATCCACTTACATAATAACACATATGACATTACAACTACACCATAATTACACGGTTACACTTATACCATAATGACACACACAATATTACAACTAAACCATAATTACACGCATAATATTACAAGTTTAAAATACTACCATTGATAAATTGATATTTTTATTGAATATTTGGTGGAAATTATGTTTATAATGCAAGATATTTTAATATTTTGATGGATTTATTTTATCTCTATTATTTTGGACAGTTAAGGAAGAGTTGCTGATTTGTCGGATATTTGGGCTTATTCGGAAATTTTTAAATGAACTGCAAGAGTTCAAAATCATAGGGGTTGTTCTGTATTCTTTGAAGTAGATAACAAACATCTGTTTTGGAAGGTTATCAGCAATCACTAGCACGAGAATCAGGGAGACAATCTCAGGATTTTATTTCCTTATCA
>JANQBM010000004.1:28919938-28932755 GCA_025594535.1 Erythroxylum domingense
TTAACCCAAAATAATTACATTAACATTTAATTAAAATAATTGCATTAACCTAAACCAAAAATAATTTTAACAAAAAATACCTAATTAGAGAGTGCTTACTGGGATTAAGGAACAGAGACAGAGACCGAGAGACGAGAATGCAGAATGGACCGAATGGTAGATTGGTAGTGGCAGTGATTTGAGGTTGGTGGAAGATGAATACCTCAACTCCTCAACTCAAGGATTCAAGAAAGCAGTCGGCAGAAGATCTGAAGAAGTGAAGATAAGAAGATGAACGGCGGTGGGCGGTGGCATTCGCCGTTCAGTTCAGTCTAAGACTCTGAGCAGAAGGTTCGAGCGACAGAGAGAGGAAAAGAAAAGAGAGTAAATAACAGGCGCGGGAAATAGCTTTTGTTTTATAGAAAAGAGTAAAGTCTCCCGAAAGTCGTAATCGCGACTTTAAATTTTACCGAAAGTCGAAAGTCACGATTGCAACTTTCCCGCCTGTTATTCCTGCCTGTTTTGGTAAGCCGGGGCCAGCGTGGGGGTTTGTCCTACGCTAGCTCCTCCCCTGGTTTTCGCCGCCAGTTCATTGCTGTCCAATCAGCCCCGGCTTCAGAAAATTCCTGGCTCTGCCACTTAAAGGGACCACACACATTTGAAACTATAGTTCAAATCTTTCTATCTATATGTTTTAAGCTGCGTGAAATGTCCAAAACTATCACAAACAAAAACCTTATTTTCTTGGAACTCTTTTTGGCAAGAACTCTAAAGGCTACAAAGTGTCTTACCCACAGATGAATAGACAAGTTGAAGCCTTAAACAGGACACTTGAAACGTATTTGAAATGAACGACAGACGATTACCCTATAAAATAGACCCAATGACTTCATTTAACTGAATGTTACCATACTACCACATACTATTTGACTCTTATCATGTCACTATTTGAAGTTTTCTACGAATACCCCCATCCCTTGCATATATCCTACTTCACAGGTGATTCTGGCAAAGAAATGGGCTTATAAGTGATCAAGTTTCATCTCTAGAGGGCTCAAGAGGATGCAACAACGAGCGAAAAAAGGAAAATTGGATAGAGTTTATCAAATTGGTGATTTTGCGTATGATAAGGTGCAATTACATTAACAAGGAGCGCTAGCAAAGATGTTAGGCGAGCTATATGCTGTGTATTATCAATATTTTCCAGAAGATGCTACACGCCAGAGTCAACCGAGGTTTAGCTACAGAAAACAAACAGTGAGGCTTTAATACTCATATGATAAGCTGGACTTTCATTAAATAAAAGTCAAAGTGTTAGAATGCGATGTGGCCTTTTGTTATTGGATCAGTGATTTTACGACTATATACGTGCATGGAGTCTTTAACAAATTCAAGATGAATGATAAATAATAAATAATACCTCAAATTTCTCTTTTTCGTTTTTTTCTGGTTCTCGGCTCCAGCCTCCAGGTGACTGCAAATCACCCCTAATAGATTGCTCTGAAGCAATGCTTTTCCACTGCTAATTTCCTAGTTTTTTTAATAATTTATTTATCTAACATCCAGGACAGGAAAATGAAAATGCAATTCACAAGCTTATGCCCCCTCAAGATTCATTCGAGTGAAAATACAAAGACAAAAAAGGATTGCTCCAATGATGAAAAATGCCAATGAAGCTGCTTCTCATTAAGCTACTTTTAAGTGAATATTTACATACAAAATTATGAGACAGATTTACAGAGTTCCCACTGAGGAAACTGATGTTTCATTTGAAAGAAATTGTATGGAGGTATCAATGTAGCTCCTTTGGCAGCGCTAAAAACACAAAATTCTCAGGTCATGAAATGCCTACATGTACAAAAATGATTCTGCAGCAAGTAGATGAACAAAATATCAGGAAGTTTGAACGAAGACTATTTCAAAGTAGAATGATTTAAATCATTGAAACTAGCATAATAACTCAATATAAAGGCTATAAAATGCATGCATTTCTATAAGAATAGTTGCCTCTCGCGTGGTTAATGCCACTTATAGCTATTAATTAACGGGAACTTTGTGCTCTACAACTAGCAGCTATCAGAAATTTCAAGCTTTTCTGGTGTTTCAGAGTGAATCTAACTAAACTATGGTCTAAGGTAGGCCGACCAAAATTCAAGAATTTGGCGCACCTGAGACTATCTAGGCAGTGCCATCCTTCCCAGATATTAAATCCCACCAGAATGCTGTATTATGTGCATAAATAAATAACAGCTGGTGTTCCACACTTCAGGTAAATAATTGCATATCTGCATGACCAGGATTAGGGATAGGGGATTTAAATCAAAGGCCTCAGAGATTCCATGATACTAGCAAAGGAGGGACGTTTCCAAGGCTCACTGCAAGGAACAATTTGTATGAGAGCAATAACAATACAAGTTAGAAAAACATACAAACCATCAGGCCTTGTGGCTTAATGGGAGAAGAAGATTAAAACCTCTTCCATCACCAATCAACCTTGGTGGATCCTATGAGCTCTCCAAAAAAAACATCAATAAATAAAGTAGACTTTGAACTCACTTTCCCCAGCAAGCCTCAATAAGGCCAGCTACTTGTGGATTTACATCAGGTGGAATCTCAAGCCTTTTCCCCTTGAAACCAACAGCTGCAACAACCTACAAGATACACATCTTACGCATAATTCCCAGATCTAATAATAGAAACAAAAGTGCTAAGATGATGACAGATAAACTGTGCAAATACATGGGAACACTGATCTGGATCAATTTTCCCAACAGGTGGGCTGCAAGCCAAAATTTCCTTGGGAAGTTCACATACCCCCCTCAATGAAGTTGGATGGTCAAATGACTTAATAAGCTTCTTAACTTTCATGGATACTCACTCCTGAAAATGATCCCCTGAATTTGGGCCCAAGCTTAGCCTATTGCTAGAGTGGACAGTAAACAGACTAGTGAGGACAAAAAGGATTGGATCAATTGAAGAACTTATACCAAATTCGTGTGCATCAAATAGCAACATTCACCCAACACCAATTCTTGTTGGAAAGAAAACGGCCAATATGTTGTCTAAATGTCAAAAATTTTGAACCGGTTGACATCATTGTGTTAGTGAACTGGAATGTTTTGCATGAAATATCAATTATTTCATTATCACCTCCCTTGATTCAGTTTCCCAAATAAAATACGAGTAAAAAGTCAACTAAGAATAAGATGTCACTCCATTAAGAATGTACAATGTCAAATGAAATAAACTTAAGAATACAAACTTGTGCTGGATTTAAATTGCCCCACGGTTGCTGCAATGTCACAAGTTCCCACAAGATGACACCAAAGCTGTACACATCTGCCTTCTCATTTGATGGTTCATCACGAAGAACTTCTGGTGCCATCCACTCTGGCTGATAATTAGGACAGGTGTGCATAACTTCATAAAATTACAAACAGCATATCCATAACGACTTAAAACAAATAAGACAGTTGGCAAGTAAGAATCACTTACAGTTCCCGCCGCTGACTTTGATGAAAGAAATGTATTTGCTTTTAATCGAGAAAGGCCAAAATCACAAACCTGATCAGGACAAAGAAACGAATAAAAGAGTTATGGACAATAAAGAGGATGTCCTAGACAAAGTTGCAAAATAAATATCACAACTTGATTGAACTGAAAATCTACATATCAAATCATTCAAACAGCAAAACATGATTATTACTTGAGAGATATGTTAGACAATCGCCTATATAGCAAGTAATAATCCAAGACCCAAAACATATAAATTCTATAAGGAGACATTAGAAATTTTATAAACTTCCTAGGGCTGAATAAACTTGTGAGCCAGGTTGATGATGTCAAGAGATAAATTGTGATTGAATAGAGTATGGATGATGTCCAAGTCTCCATCCGTGACACATTGACCACTAATAAACTGACTACACTGAAACAAAACTTAAGGATGTTAACTTTCAACCAAAAAAAAACTTGAGGATGTTGCAACATCCATACTAGTACACATGAAATGAATGAACTCTTGTATGAATTTCTTATTTTGATCGTCTTGCTTCAGAACAATCACTACTGACAATCACAAAAGGTTTAATTCTAAGAGATTAAATGCATAAAAACTGAAAACAATGCTTAAAAGAATATGTTTCCCAGTTAAACAGCCATTAAATAAACATAATGGCCGTCTCTAGCAAGCCATATCTAGAGTCAACTGTCTAACCTTTACTGTATACTTTCTGTCAACCAAAAGATTTGGAGATTTTAAATCTCTGTGGACAATGGGAGGGTTACGTTTATGAAGATAATTCATGCCTTTTGCCTGTAAATTTGAAAGGGACCTGATTAGTTTTGACAGAAAAGATCGAACACATTGGCAAGCTAAAATAGAACGAAAGACAGTGACCATGTTAGCAAAAGATCATACCACATCATAAGCCATATTCAGTCTACGTCTTTCATGTAACACCTCTGTTGCACCAGGCTTATGCAAGAGCCTAAACAAACTACCTCTGCGTGACAAACCACAGATTTTAGTCAAACCACAACGTAAAGTTGATTTAAATGCATAACAAAAAATCAGAAATGATGACATTTCTCTGGACATTCCATACTTAGAGAAAAAATAGAGCAAAGGAGGTGTTGCTAGGGAGAAAACCCACAACCTTGATAAATATTCAGTCACTATGGACAAATATGGGGGCTGCATAACAGCACCCATGAAAAGAACAATATTCGGATGCCGAAGACGTTTCATTATTGAAACCTAATAAACAAAAGCAACAACTATACATATCAAAACAAAACCCAAGGTTGCTGCCAAAAGCTCATGCTACATTTCATCAACCCTCACCTCCCTCAAGAATTCCTTGACGCGTTCTGCATGAAAATCTTGCTCCAAGAGAATTTTAACAGCAACATCCTGTAGTTAAAACAATTATTGAAAAAAGAAAAAGGATAAGGGGGTGGAAAAGAGGAGGCAATAAAAAGAATATCCAAATACGAAGTTAACAAGTTAAAACATCTTGAGAAGGTACCACATGACAAAACTTAAACCAATTGAGATAAAAGCTAAAACAAAATGCATGGTTTTATACCAATGTATCAGAAAAGATGGAACCAAATACCAAATTTCAAATTTTCACTATCAGGAAAAAAAAACTAGAGAAATGCATAACAGGTCTCTCCCAGTCAGGTATACTAGCTGGAAATCTAGCAGTTAGGATTAAAGTACCACACATTGAGGCCCGTGTTCATTAAAAGCCAGAATTGCAGCCTGTTACTAGGCTGGTTAATGTGCAAACAAATAAAGAACATAATATTTTAAACATTCAGAATCTCCACGCCCAGAATAAAGGAACTTCTTGAAATGAATTCATCTACCGTGAACCATGGAAAATCATGGATTGACACATCAATTGAGTGACATTACTTCATTCCAGATGATGTTGATTGGCAACCTTCACCATCAAATGTGCAACCACAACTCACACATTCCATTACATGTCAAATGTTACATTAATAAGAAACAGAAATGAATAGAAGCACAGCATTTCTTCATATATTTCTACATAGATAATGTGTATGATGTGAGAAGCACCTTACCGAGCCATGCCATTCAGCACGATGGACTGTCCCAAAGGAACCTGAAAAGAAATTCAATTTCAGTCACCATGCCACAACCTCCTACAAGGGCTATTAGCTAATAGTATTTTAGCGGACAAGACTGTTTCTCTAAAAGAAATGACCACAACAAACACTCTACCTGCTCCAATTTTCTCTTTCAAAATAAGATCACTCCAAGGGATGTCCAAGTCCTCCACATCAAGTGAAAGTTCTTTACTTGCTTTACTAGATACCAGTTGCCTGCTGTCAAAGAACCTCGAATCTTTAACAGTATTCACCATCTGGTCACACAATGATAAAAGTGGTTGCACATCCCTGTGCCCGGTGGGTGGAATATGCTTAACAGGGGTTTGCTCTTTGACCACGCCCGGTAATTTTTTAGCATTTTTTGAAGGATTATATGGTCTAGAAAGTTGGGTGTCTCTTTCTTGAAAACTTGTATGAGAAGCTCTCATTTGAAGAGGAAATTCAGACATTACAACATTACTTCTGCAATGACCAGACTGGTCAATTTGTTGAGGATGCGTAGAGATTCCAGATTCTTCTTCAGTGGCAGCACCTGAAATACAACACCAAATAGAATTTATAGTTGCATCTTATGTTGCAATGCAATGGAACTACTAGCCTATCCCTTGGGTAAGGGCACACTTAGCACAGAAGCAAAGGATAAATATTGAAACAAGAAATCCAATAAATTGCACGTATAAGATGAGAGAATTCTTTCATGGGAACAGGATAGGAGAACTGTTAAAAAAGTTCTTCTCCACCAGTGTGAGCTAAGACATAATCCTCACGAACTAATTCAGTATTTAAGCATGCAAAAGTGAAAAATCATCAATCTTCTTCACATCACAATTGCATACTACGAAAAAAGGAATCAAACCACAAAACCAAGCAAATTTGGATTTCAACAAGGAACTCAATTATGAAATATGGACATAAATCTCAGAGACCCTAAAATTCAACACTTTGAGACCAAATTATGTAGGTTAATAGAGTGTAATAACACAGTCTGGAGCATTCTTCTAGTGGGTTGCATAAATCTTTCTAATATTTGCATGATTGCAAACAAGGTACTCTCAAAGTGGCAAGATCAAATAGAAATCAAATAGCCGAGATGATACAGCTTCCTACAGGTATCCTATGTTATGAGGCTTTAGTATTTTGGTATGATTTCTTATCCTTTTGGTTAGAATGTCAAAGCATATTCTGAAATGTGAAGTATTAACTTTTGGAAACAAATAATTAACCCATTAGTTGCAAGAGGTTTACGCAGTACCACTAAAGGAGTAAGCATCACCTGAATAGAAATAAGGAGTAAATCAAAATGAGAACCCAACATTCAGTACTATGTTTGGTACTGATTAACCAGATACAACATAGGCACCAGTAACGACAAAAAAGTATGCACACAAGACAAGCAGAAAATAAATAGAGACTATAAACTAGAGACAAACCAACAGAGTCATTTGGGGTTCACCTATAGATGCATCACCTGCTGAAGTATCATCAAATACAAGATCGAGTAACTGAGCGTCTGAAAAATACTCTTTGGCCAATGACCTGTAATCAATGCCAGGTTCCGCTGATTTCATCCAGGAAAAGCGCAATGGAGAAGAAACTGAGATGGAAGAAAGACCGTTGAGCAAGGAATTTGGCTCGCATAAACAACCCGGCTTCTCTACTAAGTCAATTAAATATTCTCTGAAATAGGAGAAATATACTTTGTAACATATCTGCTACAGATTATGGCTACACGAAACAAACTTCTAGAGACTACCCGGTACAGTTTGATTGAATAGATTAAAAAACTTTGAAGGAAGAAGGAAAAAAGTTTGATTAAAATGTAAAAAGAAACAAAAACAAATCAAAAGTTCAAATTCCAAAAGAATTTTTGTTTATTTAGCTCCCTACAAAAAGCTAAAAATGCATGTGTTTGACAAATGCAATGTTTATTTTTTATTTATCACGTGCTTTTTTATTGATCAGGTGGTTTTACTACTATAAGTACTTGTTAACAACCCAAATTTTTAGTTGGTCAAGAAGATTGTAACATTAAAATTCAAAAGAAGCTGCAGTTAAACATTTGTGACTTTCAGGCACAATTGTATCAGCAAGGTAACAACAATATCCTGGGATGAACCGTAGAATGTAGTGGCTCTGCTTGACAGATAAACCATTAGTTTCATTTTGCATATATTACAAACATATGTCATAAAAGCTAATGAAGAGTACCTGTCAAAACCAAAACGTACAAGACATGAGGTAGCTTCATTTCTTCTACAATATCTGCACCCCTTTGCAATTCGACATGGTAGTTCAATGGTATCAGCTAGCACCTACACAACAAATGATCGCCAATCAACTTGGGTTTTTTCCTATGAAGATAAAGATAAGCTGCAAAATGCACTGTATGAAACGTGGTTGGAATATGAGGAGTACCCTGTTACGGTCATGACATACTCAAAATGCTAGATCTCACCTAAAAAGTTAAACATTAAGCCAGAAAACCAATCAGCAATTAGAGATTTTCAAACAGAAGCTACCTTAAATAATAAAGCTCGATGTCTACATAGGCCAACAGAAAGGCTGCATATAGGGACCACACTGGATCCTAAGCAATCTTTGAGATCATGACTACATTCCCTCCAGATCGAAATCAAACCATCTTCTTCCACGGAAGCTGATCCCCTTATGGTAGCAACAAATATGATAAACAAAGTATTCCATAAAATTGCACTAGAAAAAACAGTTTAACCTGCTCTAGTTACAAAAACAACTCACCCCATGCGATTGCATACAAGTTTTGCCAACTGATCAGCTACCTCTTCTGTTGTTATACAGCTGCAAGAAATGTTATGAACTCTAGTTTGAAGTTCTTTCAAGCCAGGATCACTATGTCGATCAATCAAAACCACTTCCAATGTAGGATTATCACTTGCATTCACAGATTTTAGAGAGTCAATAGATGGGATGTGACTACTTTCTTGCAGATCGGTGCACACAGTCCATACATATGGATCCATTCCATGAATTATGTAAAAACCATCAGGAATTTTGTCATAGTATGACAAGCAACCATTCACCTGATGCACATTGAATAAACACATAAAGTGTTTTAATCTGGATAACAATACAACAACCATGAAAATATGCAAGCCCTTCTAACCTGGAGAGAGGAACCATAGAAATAATGTCTCCAAATGAAAATCAGAAGTAATGGTCCAAAGGAATAGAAAGGAAAGCATGATCCTTTCTTTCCTACGTAGAAATTAACGTGAAAGTAACTAAACTAAAATACACAAAGGTTACCAGTTGGAGCATTCAATTCACGTAATATCACTAATAGCACTAGCAATGATCATCAAGAAAATAATTTTACCATCCAACAGCATAGTTACATATTTCATATAGATGGATAATAAGACATGGATGTTGATATGTGGAGTACTACGTGTTGATATGTGGAGTACTAACAAGTATCAACCTTTGTCCAGTCAACATCCCTCCACCTATTTCAATCATAGAGCTACCAACAAAATCACAGTAGCCATTTCTTCACAAACTATGTGAAACCACTTCTTTCTACTTAATTTTGACAGACATTTCTCTTCACCTGAATTAAAATGCATGCATATACAAACCCGACAACTAGAGAATTCAGAACTGAAAATTGACTAAGTATTCCCACCAATAAAAATATCCATGTTAAAAATGTCAACTGAATTCATAAAGTCATCAGCATAAGTAGTTTATATGTATGGATCAGAAATTCAGTATAAGTAGGTTAAATGGATGGATCAGAAATTAACTTGTCAAAACACGCATATGTAAACTGCACACGTTCTCATACATAATCATCTATTAAGTTATATTTCCACGTAGCGTTAAGGAGACATACCCATTAACTCTAATAAGCTGAAAAATCCTACCGAATTCCAGCTTATTAACCATGCAGCCAAAAGCATCCTCAAACCAGCTACCCACACAAGCTTATACAACTACACCAGAACTTCCACAATTCCAAAAACTGCTCTAACTGAACTTTTCTCAGAAATCTGTTCGTGGACGCCTTCTAGTTTAGATACAAAAGCAGGACAGACCATTTACTTCATAAATTCACTCATCCTCGAAAACATAAAATAACAAAAATAAATATGTAAATTGCCTAAAGTTCGCAGCTGTAATCGTACCCAAAATCTATGAGACAGCACCTCCGGCGAGTTCGAACCCGAGGAACGCAGCGTAGATTCATCCGGGACCAGATCAAGAAAATTCGGATCATCAGCACAAGTGGCTTCCGAAGACAACCTCAACACTAAAGCCAACTGAAACTGGTAACTCTCTTCCGTCTGCTGCGCCCAGCTCTTCCCCAAGGATCCCGTACAGGAAACCGTCGTAACATCTACCGCTGTGGGCCTCGCTAAATTGCCGTCCTCATGCATGGAACCTCCGTAAGCTTCAATCTCATTTCCGCCTGTCGTTGACAGAGTCAGCGGATAGCAATCTCCCGACAATGAGCTCTCTTCGAAGCTGCTCCAACTAGATTGTTGCAATCCGACCGAAGACGAGTACAAGTTCAAGTTACCAATTCGATTGTACTGCTCATTCGGCCTGTGGTCAAGCTCCCAATCAATGCCTCTCTCTGACTTGAATTTACTGTTCTTTGACTCGCTTGAAACCGAGGAGTCATAATACGGAGGAGGCGGCGTGCTGCCTCGCTGTTCGTCTGGGAACTGGTTGAGAAGGGCGTAGCTGGATCTCTGACCAGGCATTTCCATGGGGCGATCTCTGTTAAAGACTTTACTTAGCTCAAAAGAAGCTTAAAAACACTCGAAAAGACCGCCATATTCAAAGAGGCAAAAAGAGAGGTCTGTCACAGGTGAGCTGAACCTGGAATGATTTTCTTTCTCTAGAATTTTTTATGGAGACCGCTTTCTGTTTTTCTTTTTTCTTTCTCTCACTAGAGTTCATTCTCGTGAGGAAAAAGGAAAGCGGTGGCGTTTTATTCGGTGGCGTGAATGTAATATACAATTATCCACCGAACTTTTTCTTAATAACAAAGAAACGTGAAGTAGGTAGTTTGGTGGGTTTTTTTCAGGCGCGTCCGAACTCGTACCCACATTAGTTGAACGCTGATTGGCTCCGCCGCTGTTCTTTCTGCTGAACGCTGATCGTGCCGCCGTTCCATCCGGTTAAAAAAAAAGGTATATGCATAAATATGTCTAACAACAGCAGAGTTGTAACAATTAGCACATTGCGGGACTGGTTTGATAATTGTCATGACTATTTTAATAATTGTTGCATGTCTATGTTTTTGTTTTTTATAATCTAGGTATTCCCACCAGCTAATTCCTCGGCAACCGCTAATTCACTATGAGTTGATGAGCCTAATCTTAGACTTTAAAGGAGCCGCACTTAATCGTCTCTGACAATGTAAATCGAGAGATGTGCATGAGTTGGGTGCTCAGTGTACGCTACCGACACAAGCTGGGTACCAGGACCAATCTCCAAGTAGGTTTACAGGTCAACATGAGGCCCAAGATGTGACAATGTTCCATACTAGGTCTCGATATCACACAGCCTCACTCCTACGCAACATCCAGCATGCTCCTTTCTGTTAACTCGCATGTGCCCATAAAGACTTGATCCTCAACCCCATAAATGGGGAGAGGACCCTCCTCAAGATTCGAACTCACGTTGCCGTGAGTGAATCCTGGGTACGAATTTTGTTATTTCTATTGTTCTGAACTAAGAAAGAGAGATTGTAAAACCCACAAAACCGTTACAACTTGAAAGGTGGGGTAAGAAGAAAATACGATTACTACTTTCCCCTCAAATCTTCTTTCTTCTCTTCTCTTCTTCCATTCCAATCCTCGGTTCGTTACATATTTGCTATTAGAGCATTTCCATCTTGGAACTTGACACGTAGAAAAAACATCACCATGGCAGGACGCTCAAATTTGTAACATCGAAGAAAATTCTATGGAAAAGCAAATGAAGGGTTCCTTTGGTGAACTACAGGAGAACATTGAATGACGATTGTCGAAAATGGATGTCATGATATTCCAGACTACAGACTGTAACAACCCAAATGGAAGAGTTTTTCCACCTCTTCAAAGCTCAAGCAAAAAATAGGGTCCCTAAAGTGCAGTATGATCCAAGAGATAGTAGAATTGGGCATTGGGAAGGTGTTGGTATCGTATCGACTCTAGAGGACAGGGGAGTTAAAGGATGGTAGAGGCAAAGGAGTGGCAACAGCTGGCCTAGGAGAAGGGAGTATCAGCCATAGTGGTGCTAATTGAAAAATCAGGAGGACACAAAACCTTAACCAAAATCCTATTCTGAGGCTTGATTTTCCTCACTTAGATGGTGCAAAACCAAGGAGCTAGATTAGGAGGTGTGAGAAATATTTTCAAATCTTTAACATTGCTAAAGAATTTAAGGTGGAGGTGGCCTCAATGCACTTAGAAGGAAAGGTAGACGTGTGATTTTAGGGATGGGTGGAGCAGGAAGGTTCATTATCAATGGGAAGTGTTCACTGAGGTGGTAAGCTGTAGGTTTCATTATAGAGAGTTTGTTGATATTGTAGAGGAATTCAATAAACTTAAACAATGTGGTTCTGTTGAAGCTTATCAAGAACAATTCGAAGATGTAATGCTACAGGCAAATCCTACTTTAATATAATCCTATTTCATTTCGAGTTTTCTCGGTGGCCTATCTGACACATTGAGGCCTATGGTCAACATGTTCAGACCTCAGTCCTTAACTGAGGTGTTTGAACAAGCTAAGCTATAAGAAGTATCAGTTGAAGCCTTACTACGTCGTCAGAAGGGACAACAACCATTCTCGAGCTCACAATCAGCTGGCAAAACCCCAACAGCAAATAAGGTAGTCACGACTACCCTGAAGCCCTACTGTTGGACCTCGCTTTTAGGATTTTTATATTTTTATTTTATTTTATTTATTGCATTAAATTAGTATGCATGAAAATAGATTAGAATTTATGAATTAAGAACTTTTGGAGTCTAATAAAGTATATTTTGAATTTTATATGGTGGTATAGATTAAAAGAAGTAATTAAAAATTAAGGGAAGGAGTTAATAGGAATTTCCTAATGGAGAGAGGGTAAATTAGTAAAAAAAAACACATGAAAGTTGTCTTAAATGAATAAGACAAAATAGGAAGGAGTCGTGAGTAAGGTGGTGAGAATTAAAAG
>JANQBM010000004.1:28946939-28990843 GCA_025594535.1 Erythroxylum domingense
ATTATTATTTATAAACTAATATTTATTTTATATATTTTTAACTATTAAATAAAAATTTATTTGAAATTTATATATTTGAAAAATATAATTTAAATATAATTATATTTATTAATAATTATTAAATTAATTTTATAAATTAAATTAAATTGAGGTTATTATTTATTATTATGATTTTTAGAGACAGAGTACAATTGTATTAATATTATATGATAATGGACTATTTTGTAATTTTAAAAAAAATTCAGGGACTATTTCATAAATTTAAAAAATTACCTGAAACGGTATCCGGTATTAACCGGTACCGGTACAGTATCGTTTCAGAATTCAATCTGGTACTAAATCCAGTACGGTATTCGCAACATTGCCTAAGACAACGTTTCCAATTTATTTAATAACTATATTATAAATAATTGAAAAAAGAAATAAAAAGAGAGCTTTAATTCTTGGCACGTGCAAGACAGTACCATATTATGGAAAGTTTTACCATGGTTTGTGCTTCCATTTTAACTGGCCAATACCAACTCGATCTTAACCGTTCAATATGAGGAAAATAATCAGCAGTCAAATCAATCGACGACATCAACCGCGTGGGATGTAATCACTGAAACCAATCCATCAATTCTCACAATGTTGAATAAAAAAAATACCAAAGGAGAGAATAAAGCAAACAGATGAAGCCAAACGTATCAGCGTTTTTCTTCTAGAAGAACAAGCCCTCGAGCCAGCGTACACTCAGAAATGGAGTTTTGGGGTAAGATTTTTCCCTCATTTTTCTTTAAACATTCTTCCATCTTCACGATCTTCTACTCCTTAGTGCGATCGTAAATTTCTCTTAGTTCAACTTTGGCTTTTTTTGTTTTTAATTCAAAACCGTTGGTTTTAGAAATTACGATGAAATGTTCGAAAATCACTGCGATTATTCGTAATTTTAACTGATTTTATGATGAAATTGTTCAGGTGTTGAGGTCAAGAGTGGGAGTCCCCTTAGAGTTGAATGTGGTGGTGAATTCATTATTCATCTGTCACAGGTCTCAGCACTTGATTATTATTGGAAATTGTCATTAAAATTTCCATTTTATTGGCTTTCAAGGTTCTGTCTTTGACTAACTTGAAAGTTTTGTCCTAGGCATCTCTAGGGGAGTTGAAGAAGGAAAAAGGAAATGAACCCGTGTTTTTGTATGTTACAATTGGGGATAAGAAGCTTGTTCTTGGAACTCTTTCTGCGCAAAAGTTCCCTCAACTGTCGTTTGACCTGGTGTTTGAGAAAGATTTTGAGCTTTCCCATAACTGCAAACATGGAAGCGTCTACTTCTTTGGATACAAAGCTCCAGATAGATATCCTAAAACATTTTATGCATCATGTATGCACATACATATCTTACGTGCTCTGTTTTCTGTTTATTGAGATCTATTTGTCGCCAAGTTGTAGTTGTCAACTCCTTGACTGGCTTATTATTATTTCACCATGACTGGTGGTATCGGTTCTGGTAAGTGATTTTGTGATGTTGATATTACCTTTCACCGAATTTTCCGGAAAAGAAAATGAATTATGCCTGTTTTTGCCAAACCTCAGAGTCTGACGTTGAAAGTGAGGAGGATCTTCCTGTTGTTAATGATAGTGTTGGACGTAAGAATCAGATTCATCTTTAGTGGCTGCCATTTCTTACCCTTTTTGTTTCTGTTTTTTTTAATTCTTCAATTTCTATTTGTAGGGAAATCTGAACAAAATAAACCAACAACAAATGCTGCTGCTAACCAGACGGTGAGAATTGTTAAACCAAATAATGAATCTGAAGATGATGCGGATGCTAGTGATGAAGAGGATGACTCTCTTTCCGATGATGACAGTGGTGATCAGGTATATATTCTATATGACAATAGTTATTCCTCTTTTTGGGTAATAACAAGAAATCTCTATTGACACTGATAGATGATACTTGTATTAAAGGTTCTAAACAAGATGTATATTGAGGTAAAAGAAATGCACTTTCTTAGAGTGAATGACCTCAACTTCATATTATTCTTGTACTGTTGTTTTCATTGGTTAATCACTGTTATAATATCTTCAGGGTAAGACAACCAATGTCATGGATGATGTAAGTGATGAAGATGACGATGACGATGAAAGTGACGAGGATGATGAAAGCGAGGATGAGGACGAAAGGAAACCAGATAAGGTAAGCAATTCTTTTTTCCATATACCCTTAATGTTATGCTCGAGTTCTTTAGCGTGCAAGCTTTGCATTTCTTAAGGAGGAATATTGCTGAATTTCTCTGTGGTTTGCACTGCTGAAGGTTGAAGCAGGAAAGAAGAGGTTAGCAGATTCTACCACAAAAACTCCTGTCCATGATAAGAAGGTCAAATTGGTTACTCCTCAGAAGACTGGTGAGTTCTTTGTCTTCTAGGTGGTTTCTTAAGTAGCATTGTATAAACTACCCATGAATAGCTGCAACTCTGTTCAGTGGAATTATTCAGGAGGTTGTGGTTGGCACATTTATTTTCCACCGCAATTGTCATATCCATATTCAATTATATATCATGTATATGTTTTTTGGTTCTTCCTTTAGGTTTTTCAGGAATGTTATAAATCAAATTTGTGATGCGCTGTTCTTATTCCATTTGAGATTTTAGAAGTGATTAGGAATATATGAGTGAAACATGCAGCATAGGTTCGAACTTCTGTTGTTAGTACGTCTCTATATCATCAAATACTTGCCAATTGATTGTGCAGATAAGAAGAAAGTGGGTGGTCATGTGGCAACACCTCACCCTTCAAAGCAAGTACTGAAAACACCTGCTAACAGTGACCAGAATAAGGGGCAGATTTCCAAAACTTTTGCTTGCAAGTCTTGCAGCAGGTAAAACTTGACCTCTAGATTCTTTCCTGTCTATTCCCACAAAAATAAGATTCTGTGTTATTTTAGTAAAATATTGTGTCTACTAGGAGGAAAAAATCCAGTCTTAAGTCCAAAGGAGGCCACTCCGTCCGGAGGGACTATAAAAGAAGTTGAAAACAACAGGAAGTTGATACTAATCCTAGCTCACTCAGTAGCATACCAATACTGTGACTTCTTTTAAGTGAGGAGATCTACAAATCCAACTACTATTGATGACATCTTTACAAGCCAGAATCAGCTCGAATAAAGGATGATTGCTAGCTACACTCACATAAATTGCATCTAAGGACGCGTAATCTAATAAATGTTGCTTAAACCCCATCGTCCAAGCGACTTTGGAACTTTACAGAACAGCTCTGAACTCAGCTTAAAGGCTAGTTTCTTGTCGCAAACTGAGAGATGATCCTTTTATAATTTTTTCATTGCAGATCATTTGGCTCGGAAAATGCTTTACAATCCCATACAAAAGCCAAGCACACTGCTGCACCGTAGGAAAAAAGGCAGAAAACCGTTCGCTTTCTTGTTTTTAGCGAGTTCCTTGTGAGGTTGTCACAGAAGCAGTAGGGTTTAGGATTAACGTACGTGAGAATAGAATTTCGGCTGGCTTTGTTAGTTGTAGTGGTTAGTTCTCTACATGCTGTATGAATCTAAGTCATGTTATCAATCTATGTCTATTATAAGCTAAAAAAACTTACGGTATCCTTTAAACTTATCTAGTCCTTTTCACAAGTTTAAGCGATTCATAGACTAGTTTATGCTCTTCTGTAATAAGCGTTACTGTTACACCACTTTAGGTTGACGATCGAGGAGTTAACAAATCCAACCACGAAAAATTGGTACGGTTTCTAACTTAAAGGTAGTACATGTCGCACTGCCTCATGCAGTAGTGGGACTTCATTGTTACGCTCGAAGATTTCGTCACTCACACCATCTAAAAATGCCAGCTTTTAACAAATTTCTAGCCAGGAAACGTGTTTGTCCTCCATTTTATTGTGAGAAGCAACAAATTTTGGAAGAAAGTGACGTACGGTGGAAGATCGTTGCTGTGCTTGTTGTGGAAGATGATGATGTTCATTGTTCTAGCATCCAAGAGAGGGAAAAAAAAAAAGAAATAAACAACTATGATCAGTAATAAAATTTTACAAGCCCATCCAAATCCATGATAAAAAGCTGAGTCCATATCCGGTGCGGTGAGAAAGTATGTGAGTGCAGTCTTAGTTCTTACTCCCTCCTAGTTTAGGCTCCCACCTTCAACATTTCGCCTACTATTTCACTACAAGCGACTCAAACTCGACTCAATCGAGTTAGGGCTCAGGCAGTCGGGTTGAAATAAAGAGATGTACAAACTATACAAAACGAATATGTTGGGCAGGTTTGCCCGAGAGGTTAAGGGGGAAGACTTAAGATCTTCTGTACATAAGTACGCGTGGGTTCGAACCCCACAGCCTGCACATTATTTGTTTTGGCTGTGTTACAGTCGGAAATTAGTATTTATTCAGCCCAGTTTTCAAATACACGCAAATGAATAACTGAAAATTGAAAAAAATTACGGTGCCACCGTAGAAGTTAATAAACAGAAAGAGGGTTACCATAATTACTTTTCATTAATAACCTTTACTATAATTATTATTTTTCATTATATTCTTAATTAATCATACTAATAATATATTTTATAAAATATTTTATTTATATTTTCTTATTTTCTTATTTATAATTTTAAATTTATATGACTAATAATATATTTTTTAATTATTTATACAATAATTAATAATTTATTAAATCAATGAGCTTTTTAGTTATTTTATCTCTTTTTAACAACTGCAAACGCACTTATCAAACATCTATTTTCACGTTTCAGCTGTTATCAAAACAGCAATTTTAAATACATAAATACTTATGATTTCAGCAAGTTGTCAACTGTCATCGCTCCCCCAAACTAAGCCTTTGACGTTCTGCCATGATGTATAAATAATTGATAAAAAATATTGATGATTTGAAAAGATAATTAAATTTACTAATTATAAGTACTTACGCTTAACGTTAAAAAAAACATGTCACAATAAATATTCTTGGTGATTGATTAAAATTAGATTTTGAAAGAAATAGATTAACATAATATTATTTTTAATTAAAGAGCAACAAATAAAATTTATCATATTACAATGAAACCCACTTTTTGATTAATTAAAAAAACTAATTATGCAATAATATGATTAATTTTTTAAAAAATATATAACAATAATATTATTATTGACATAATATTTCCATTACTTTAAAATCTGTTCAAAACGTTTTAAAAACGTAAAATTCAAATTATATTATATTGTAAACATTAAAATTTAAAATGCAATTTTGTAAATGATTTAACTACCAAGTTGAAATTATGAAGAAATAATTAAAGTCACTAGAACAATCGATTCATTAAAAGATCAACCCAGTCGAAACTAATTTTAAGTTATTCCAACTCAGATAAGATACTCTTATTAAGTATTGTTCCAGCCGAAGAACAAAATTTCAGACCAGATTACTGAAAATTCTACATAATCTTATTCCAGTACAGGTAAATATTAATTCCACATCACAAAACCATGACATACTTCTAATAGGGCTCAACAGGTTTCCTGAAGTTGGCTCCAGCATAGACTGCCTCTGATCCAAGCTCTTCCTCAATGCGGAGTAGCTGAAAGCACAAAACATTTATGAAAACACATTTGAGAGAAACTGCAAATCCATCACTGTTAATCAACTCGAGGAAGAAAGAGAGACTGACCTGATTATACTTTGCAAGACGCTCTGACCTGCATGGGGCTCCTGTCTTAATTTGACCCTTCATTATTTGAACCAAAACAGGAATCAGTATGAAATCAAATCCGAAAAAGAAAAAGAATCTTCACGTGTACTTATTTTGAATGATTATAATTACCGTGGCCAACCCGACGGACAAATCGGCAATGAATGTATCCTCAGTTTCACCGCTTCGGTGGCTGGCCATCACACCCCATCCAGCTCGCTTTGACATTTTCACAGCTTCAATGCTCTCGGTTACAGATCCAATTTGATTAACCTGAAAGACAACAAATTATAGATTTAGACATTTCAACCAACCACAGGCAGGCAAGCTTAATCATACATTTGATTGCGGTAGTACCTTAAGAAGGAGAGCATTGCAAGCCTTTTCTTTGATAGCCTTCTCAACTCGCTGCCAAAAAAGAACAGGATCAGTAGTGAAACTAATACAGCCCAAGTTTATGGTGTCTTGACAACAGAAAAATTGGAAGAGATGGAAAGAAGAAAATGCTAACCTTGGGATTAGT
Source organism: Erythroxylum domingense (assembly GCA_025594535.1). NCBI lineage: Eukaryota > Viridiplantae > Streptophyta > Magnoliopsida > Malpighiales > Erythroxylaceae > Erythroxylum > Erythroxylum domingense. Next base: position 28,953,152 of record JANQBM010000004.1, read on the forward strand.
GACCAAAAGATCATCGCCTACAATTTGGACTCTCTCCCCAATTTCAGCAGTTAACTTTGAGTAATGCTCCCAGTCATCCTGGTCAAATGGATCCTCAATTGACACGATGGGATATTCGGACACAAATGACTTGTACAAATCCTTGAGAGCTTCACCAGATATCTTCTGAGAGCCATCATTTTTCTGCACAAAACAGAAGATAAGCATAAGCATGCCCGGAAGTTCCCGCCGTATCAAACTTATAAACTTCAAAAATTGATGCTTTCTTTGCAGTTCAAGAGTAAAAATGTAGACTAAAACTGAGAAGGATAAATTTCAAACACAAGAAGAAAGATTTTAATAAATAAAAGGGAATGTTAAAAGAAGACTACAAAGATTAACAACAGTAGATTCAAATGAATAACTTTCTCCTTAAGAAGATTACCATAATTATACTTCACCAGGGTCAACAGAAAATTTTATTTTTGGTCACTTAGTTATCAATGGATTGAATCATGCCTCTAACATCCATTATCTTTTCCCCTTTTGTCAATATAACACAAGAATATGCATCTCTTCTAATTTACCTCTCATTAATTTTAAATTTCATCAATATGTACTCGCCAACATAAAATCAGCTTCCTTCTAGGCATGTCAATGCACACATATATGTGTTACATATTGTAACTTTAGACATTTGTACCGTACAGTACGGAGTAGCATGTCTAGGAGCTGAAACTAATAAATAGGGATGACTAGGATGTTCATCTGAAACCTTCACTTGGAAATTTCAAATGAATATGTTTCACTACCCCTTAGTCTAATCTGAAATACTGGATTTAATTGGCTATAGAATCCCATGCAAAACTCACCTCTTCTTTGAAGTTCAGGTCATAGGTTTTATCAGATCCATAGAATTCAGAAGCTGCAACATCCATTCCGATGACCACCTAACAACAACAACAAAAAAAACAAAGAGGAGACCATCAGGCACGTGCAATTCAGATGAAATAAAAAACAACAAAAGAATGAATTCATTAGATTCTAGATGAAACTAACTTTGTCTGTATAACCAGCCTTCTGAATAGCAGTCTTCAGCAATTCAAGTCCTTCCTTGTTCTCCTGAGATTGCCAAATATGAGAATGTAAGTACAGTTGCCAGAAGAAACAAAATTTGTGGCAGAACATGGCAAAAACTCATGAGGATTCACCTGAATGTTCGGTGCAAAACCACCTTCATCTCCAACATTTGTTGCATCTTGACCATACTTCTTTTTAATGACAGACTGGAAAAAGGAGAAGTGAAAGGTCAGTGATTGGCATGTCAAAGTCATTAAGTACGATGTAGAAAAATCGTTTAGATGGTGCAGATCCATTATAAACATTTCAAACGTAAATGTGCACTGGAAAACTTTCTAGAAATCTCCAATGTTAAGATTGAAAATGCCAATATATGCTGTAATGACTCAAATTACAATTATGATCACTATCTCATGAAATATACCAGTAAGAGCAAAATTACCAAAGGAAAAGAAGAAAATTATGTTAGCTCCCAGGAATAAGCATCCATGTCAAAAGTAAAGCAAACTCGGGTGGGGTTATGATTACCTTCAAATGATGGTAAACTTCGGCACCCATCTTCATGGCCTCCTTGAAAGAGGAAGCTCCAACAGGAAGGATCATGAACTCCTGTGAGAATCAAAGAATCAGAAACTCAATACAGTAAATATTTTTGTATAAAAGTGAAACAGTGTACTGAAAAGCATGCCTGCATCGCAAGTTTATTTCCAGCGTGTGATCCACCATTAATGACGTTGAATGCTGGAACTGGAAGCACCAAACTCTTGTTTCCTGCAAGGTTGGCAATGTGCTGCATCCAAATGACATGGTAGGATTCATCCCCAATAAATCATACTAGAAATGAAAAAGGCTTAATATAATTTAAATCCTTTAAAAGCAACTGCATATCATTTAGTAATTCATTCAAAAAAAAACTTTGACAGTACCTTATAAAGAGGAATGCCTTTGACATGAGCCCCAGCTTTACAGACTGCAAGAGAAACTGCTAGAATGGCATTTGCACCAAGCTGCAGAGAGAAAAGGAGATCAAACATCAAATAAATTTCAGAACACCTATGAGGAAGAAAATACAAGAAATTTGTTGAATTACCTTTTGCTTGCACCAACCCCACTCATTCACAGTTCCATCAAGTTGTTGAACCATGAGGTTATCAATACCAACCTGATCAGTTGGATCCTGTGTCGCGAAGCACATATATTAGCATAATGAACAGAACAATTTAAATCCTACGATACAATAGCATTTTAATTTAATAAATAACCAACTCTTAAGAAGACAATTCATCGCAAGACTTTATTTTTCATTTAATCCTTATCGATTGAGACTCTAGAAGTAATCGAGACCTAATGTGAGCTTGAACAATCTTATAGAATTTAACCAATCACTAGAGAAGTCCACAATTATTAGAGGTGAACAGCTACAAATACATGTAGTTGAATGCTAATATACATAACATAGCAAAATTATTCTGCAATAAGAAACAATACTTAAGAGGATCAATTGCGATGGACCTTGCCAATCAATGCAGGACCAATGATTGTGTTGACATTGTTAACGGCCTGCACATTAAAATAATGAAAGTGTAAAAACAACGGTAGTACATAACGGGATTCCTGTGACTATGTAATGAAACATCAAAGTAACTTCACCTTAGAAACACCCTTTCCGAGGTAGTCTGAGCCTCCATCCCTCAGTTCAAGGGCCTCATAAACTCCTGCAGTCAATAAAAAACCCCAATACTTCTCAACAAAAGCCTAACCATAAACTTCACCTGGCTTCCTCCTAATATAGCAACCACAAACATCAATGACGGATGCCAAATTAAACGACGACCTACCGGTTGATGCGCCACTAGGAACAGCAGCTCTAGCCAGGTATTTATCAGACAGAAGAACATCAGCCTGCACCAAATCCATATCCATTAACTAAATCAGACATATAGTCCAACAATAAACGGTCAACACAATGAAATGAAAATCCTAGTAACTATTACATCCCCCAATCAACTCAAACCAAAGACATGGTACGAAGAATGACTAATCTCACAGAAACAAGAACAGCAATAAGTATCTTACACGTGTAAAATCGAGAAACGGACATCAAAGTCGTACAACACCTTAAAGATCCTTAACCTCGAAGGTATCGGAAGTGAAAAACAACAAGTGTGTAGGAGAAAGGGAGAGAGATGAGTAGGGAGACAAACCTCGACGGTTGGATTACCACGGCTGTCGAAGATCTGCCTTGCTTTAACGGAAACGATGGTGATCGACATAACTAAACAAATGTAGAAAATTTCGAAAGGGGTTTTGTCGTACTTGTAGTCTGTAGAGGTGTTTGAGTAGATAATTTTAACATTTGTAATTAGGTGCTGTGAGAAGGGCAGTTGTGTTATGTGGATCAGTGCCAGTGGGTGTTGGTGGCATTGGATTGGGCTCAGTCAGTATGTATCCAAGTCCAAGGTAGCCTTAAGAAATTGAATTACGCAAATAATAATACATGTTATAGGGTCAAATCAAACACAATAAAGATTTCTTTGGGTAAAGATGGAATTACACATCAGCTGATTGAAGATAGATAGATCATACCTCAACTACCTAGAAAAGGAACTTAATGCTTTTTTTGTTTACCTTAATATTAAAAAAAAAACATTAGGAAATGTTGAAGGTCATATATACACAAATACTTATATAAAATATAGGATATGTTACAAAAAAATTTCTAAATTTATCTCAATTTTATAATACTGGTCTGAACTTTAAAAAATGACACTTAAATACTTAAACTTTTAACCATTATGAAAATAGTCTGATATTAAGTTTTCCGTTAATATTGCTGACATGCTCGCCACTTCAGATTTTTGTGCTTACCACGTGGTTGCCACATATTCACTATTTATCTAACTATTTATTTATTTTATTTTATTTTATTTTATTTTTAAATAATGAATAATTAAAGATATGGCCTAAAGTGAGACTGTGATGCAAAATAAAATAAAATAAAATAATCCTTAGTTTGGGCCTAACAGCCCAAAAGGTTGTTCTGAAAAAAGGTGATGGAAAAGTAGATGGGAGCAAGAATAGAGATAATTGAGTAAGCCATACGAGGATTGACGATAAGCATTTTAAGATGTTTCTTTTGTGAGTGACAACTCATTTTGGATTGAAATGATAACTATAGCCAAAAGAATAGTGTTGAACTTACAAATAAATCACCAAGTGTTTGGGATGCAATTTGGAGTTGTTCTTGTCATAGCCATAATCTTAGCTACCATTTTATGGAAACTTGATAACTCTCTAATGGGTGCTCAAGAACATATAGCTTTTGTTGCTTTTGTTATGGCTACCAGGGTCATGTCTAGCTTAAACAAAGACAAAAAAGGCACTCGCCTAAGACCTAGGCTCATATAGGTCATATGTTCCCCTATTGAAACATGTAGTATGATATTTGGCCATCTTAATCATACTCAGGTGCTTCATATGAATCTTCCAATAATCATACTAGAGCTAATATAAAAGATAATGGAAATGTTCCTGTGGCCATAAGGAGCCTAAGTAGAAACAAGATATTTATTTTCTTATCAATGTTTGGAGTAGTATGTGCAATAAAGAACATGGTTAATTAATGCAACTCCATTACCGCCTAATAGGAAAAGTAAACAAAAAAACAATTAACTAATGTGATAGTTGAACCAAATCAACAACCTTGATGGCCATATCAAGATTGAAATGAACCAAAACTGAGAGGTGATTGGTTAGTTGGTATGAGAAGAAATGAATAAGGAATGGAAAAAGATGGTTGGCAATATATTATGATTGGATGAATAGTATTTTTATATCCCCTTTTGGGGCAATAATCGATATCCCTCAATATAGTGAGGAATAGAAATCTACTATGTTCATTATAATTCTTATTACCATTCCCTAATTGAACCAAGCACACCGTCTCTCTTGGCTTCAAAATATCAAGAACATCAAATGATTAGATTTAGTTTTCTTCTTTGGTGTTTGCTACTAGTCATTTTCTATTCTTCCAAGCAAACTTTTTCTGTCTATTTTGAAAGTTTCATAATATGAATGCCTCTTTTGATTCAAATAGTTTTTCTTTGTCACTTAGTTACATAGGAAAGCTTAGTTGGTATTTGGTTGATGAGCATGTGAATTTTGGATGATGTGAGTTATGAATCTACTAATCCAAATCTTCATTATTTGGATTCTATAGAGGGTTTCATTTTAGTAAGATGTTTCATAGACATTCTTGTAACACATGTAATTTATGCCATCAGTAACTAAGAAAACTTCTTAGCTAAATCTTCTAAGTGTATTTTTCCCACCTTGAAGATGAACTTATTTCAAGTACAAATTCATAGTTTCAACAAATTATGCCTATGTATTTTAACTTCAACCTTTTAACCCCTCAATTGAGAGGATTGTCATAAAATGTTTAGATTCTTCCATAAATTACAATTCTTGTAATTCCATTTGACCACAGATGTTATGTTATCTCTTTTCTTAATTCCATTTCAAGAATCATGTTAATTCTTGTGTTAAGTACTTTGTATAAAGGGAAATGGGAAATGCAAATCTCTTTATGGTTTTTGAAAGATGCAACAAACGATGTGTAAAGTTTAACCTGAATGCGTACTAATCTTTTAGAAACTTATAATTGATGCTTTTTAAGAACATTTTATATTGTGAAAACTATTAGAATTATAGAATTTTATTGTCAATGTGATCCCATAGAATTTTTGTTTTTTGTTAGACCAAGGATTAATGGTTGATCATATGCAACTGCAACCATCTGTCATGGAAAAGATTAGCTTTTCTCTAAATTGTCAATCAATAACATTTTATCTTTTGAAAACTATTAGAATTATGGAATTATATTTTCATAATTCTAAAAGATTAAATTTTATCATAAAAGTTTACTCTTTATGTTTTCATTTTTAAGATAGGATGTTAAATTTTGCTCATTGTTTTTTATTCCGCTGTCACAAGTATATAATACTATTGATATATCTTTGTGATATATAGTTGAGCTATTATTGTTTCGTTGTGCATGCTTACTTCTTTCAATTCCATATAAGTCCTTTTGTTTTTTTTAATCCAATTATGTTATAATTTTTTAATATGATGTTGCATAAAAAGCATTTATCTGAAAGTGAAAAAGGGAAAAGAAAAAGAAAAACTAGTTGAACAGTTAATAATATCTAAAAAAGAATTTATCAATAAATTTGTTAAAATAGTAGGCTCCTATGGTGAGAATCTTAAGGAATTAAGATAATGTAATTTTTAAAAATGTAATGAAAATTTAAGTGAAGAGATTCATATTCATAAGAATGTTAGTAGTTTGAGTAAGTATGATCATATACCAAATGTATCCAATTTAGAAATTTTAAAATTGATGAGAAACCAATCCCTCTGTTAGATATTTAAGATCTTAAAAAATTGAGATAACCTTGAGAATAAATTAAGTGACATTTTAGTTGAAAAAAAGTCCATAAGGGAATTGAATATTGTGTTTCCTTTAGACAATACTTCTCTACATTTTTCATATTCTTAATTAAGTAATGGAGAGATTAGTGATAGAAATAATTTGTTTACTTTAAACACGTGGATAAAGTATATTATTTTTGTTGTAAGTTGTTCAAATCTAATAGCAAACAAAGTGCATTAATAAATGATATATTTAGAGATTAGAAGCATCTTAGTTAAAGTCTCAAAGAATATAAGAATAGTGTTGGGACTAACATAAAACCTTAGAATGCACTAAGAGTAAGATTGAGCAAAAATTAAACAATTGATAAAAATTTGCAACAAGAAATTGTAAAGTAGAAAGAACATTGGAGACAACTTTTGATAAGAATAGTTTATATTGTGAAATGTCTTGCTACATATAATTTGGATTTTTGAGGATTTAATGATAAACTTTACAGAGATAGTGATGGTAATTTTTTTGGAATTAATTGAGATGATTTTTGAATTTGATATGATAATGCAAGATCATGTTAGACGCATTCAAAATCATGAAATTTATCACCATTATCTTGGTAACAAAATTCAAAATGAGTTTATTTCTTTTTTGAATTATAGTGTTAGGAGTTCTATCATAAGGATTATTAAACATGTCAAATACTTTTCTACAATTCTTAATTATACCTTATATGTGAGCCATCAAGAAGAAATGAGTCTGATAGTATGATATGTGAATATGTCAAGTAACAAAATAAAAACAGAGGAATACTTTTTTGAGTTCTTGAAGGTAGATTACACATCTAGATTATGAATTTTCAATAAATTATTGAATGCATTTAAGTATGACAATGGTTCTAACATGAAGGAAAAGCACAAATGGGTTCAAAATTGATTACTTGAAATAAATATGTGAGCATTATATATGCCATGTGCTTGTCATAGTCTTAATCTTATTCTTAGTGATATGACATATTCTTGTATTAAAGTTGTTTCGTCTTTTGGAGTTGTGCAATATGTATATGCATTATTTTCAAGTTATCCTGAAAGGTGGAAGGTTTTACCTAAAATAGTTGTTTCAGGCCACGGTGATAATATTGGGTAACCCGATTTATTAACCAGAAGTCCCAAAAGCCTCAAAATTGAACCAACACTCCATAATGTCTTAAATATGAGTTAGAATGTTGAAAGTGATGTTTAAAAACCCAACCCCGAAGTTCTAGACCACATTAGGGTTATATGACTTTCTAAGGGCAAAATGGTCTTTATGTTTTTAAAATAGATTTCCAGCAATTTCTCTTTAATCAAAACAAGACACTCCTCTCTTTCTTCTTACATGAACGAAAGCTCTCCTTTCTCTCTCAAATTTTTTCATTTTTTTTGCTTAAAGGCAAGCAAACAAAAGGTGAAATCAAGAATCCAACCTTAGATCCATCATCGTCTCATCAAGACCTACATTTCTATACCACCAAATTCACTTATTGCCACCACATTCTAAAGGTAAGAAAACCCAGGTTTGTGTTAATCATTCTTGGGTTGAAGTATGATGTTTATAGTGATTTACTAATGGGAGTGTATATGTATTGGTGGTTGATTTTGGTGTAGGAAGTGAGGAAGCACCAAAGCCCTAATTGTAAAACAAAAACCCTAACCCAAATCTCTAATCAAGGTAAGTGTTCTTTGGAATCAATTGAGCATGTCTAGTTATTATTGGTGTTATGGAGCTGATGAAATTGAATTAAGAATGATGGTTGTAGTGAAAGGAGTGGAATGGGTTTATAGAAGTGCAATTTGGACAGTTTCAAAAATACTGTCCTTAGCTTAAAATAGATATCTTTTCTAAGAAATATGTCTTCTACATAGTTAAATTAGACATAATAAGCTTTCCAACGAGTATTATAACACCTCGAGTTGAGACCATTTAATTGACAAAATGGTCTAAGAAACTCACTGCTGGTGAAGAGCAATTGTGTAGATATGCAAAGTTTTTGACTTACTATTGAGGTGTGATCTGGATAGTCAAATGATGTCCAAAAATTATGCAACTTAGCTATAATTAAAGCTTAGGATGATCCCTAAAATTTTCATGAAGGAACAAAATTAAAATTCAATCCCAAAGTATGAGAAAATGGTGAAAATGTCCCTAAAGGTCGAAACTAAAATTTTTGCTTAACTTTGTATCATATCCTATTAGAGTTAATGTTAAAACTCTACCATATTTATAAGTTTTGGAAACACTTTAAGGAGTAAATAAATTCTGTTAAGTCTTTATGGTGAAATGAAAAGAACTTGCCTCAATAATGATTAGATGTGCATGGAAATAGTGAAATTGAAATTGCATATGCATGATAGATCAAATAAATGGGAGATGTTGAGATATGTTGTAATTGATAATTACGAGAGTTATATATATATGTAACCTATGTTTAGGTTCAAATACACAATAGGCCTATCTATTAGAATTTTCAGAACTTCCGAGAAACGTATAATTTGCAGGAGAAACACTTTAACCCACTCACAGTTTTCTCTTACCGATTATACGTTTCTCGGCGGTTCACTAGATCATACTAAGGAAAGTTCTGTGGGTTTACAATCCTACCCCCTTAAAAAGAATTTCATCCTCAAAATTTAGAGTTTACTCATCAATCCCTCTCAACTCAGTATATGGTACGTGGCCAGTCTTAGACTTTAAAAAAAACAATATATGATATTACGCAGTCTTTCTAGGTTAAACTAGATTTTGATAATAATAATATTTCAAATATTATACATTTATTATTATTATTATTAAACCCAATCATAGTTTTCTCCTGTCAATTATACATTTCTTGGTGGTTCTGGAAGTGCTAATGGATAGGCCTGTTGTGTATCTGAACCTAAACATAGGTTACATATATAAGTAACTCTCATAATTATCAATTACAACCTTTCTTAACATCTCCCCTTTATTTTATCTATCATGCATATGCAATTTCAATTTCACTATTTTCATGCACATCTAATCATTATTGAGGCAAGTTCTTTTCATTTCACCATAAAGGCTTAACAGGCTTTATTTACTCCTTAAAAGGTTTCCAACACTTATAAATATGGTAGAGTTTTAACATTATCTTTAATAAGATATGATACAAAGTTAAGCAAAAATTTCAGTTTCGACCATTAGGGACATTTTCACCATTTTCCCATACTTTGGGTTTGAATTTTAATTTTGTTCCTCCATGAAAATTTTAGGGATCATACTAAGCTTTAATTATAGCTAAGTTTCATAATTTTTGGACGTCATTTGGCTATCCAGATCACGCTTTAATAGTAAGCCAGAAACTTTACGTATCTGCAGAATTGCTCTGCACGAGCAGTGAGTTTCTTAGATCATTTTGGCAATTAAATGGTCTCGAATTTAGGTGTTATAATACTTGTTGGAAAGATTATTACGTCTAATTTAACTATGCAGAATACACTTTTCTCAAAAAGACATATCTATTTTAAGCTAAGGATAGTATCTTCGAAACTGTCCAGGTTGCATTTCTATAAACCCATTCCACTCCTTTCACTACAGCCATCATTCTTAGTTCAATTTCATCAGCTCCATAACACTAATAATAACTAGACATGCTCAATTGAGTCCAAAGAACACTTACCTTGATTAAAGATTTGGGTTAGGGTTTTTGTTTTACAATTAGGGCTTTGGTGCTTCCTTACTTCCTACACCAAAATCAACCACCAATACACATACACTCCCATTAGTAAATCACTATAAACATCATACTTCAACCTAAGAATGATTAAAATGATTAACACAAATCTGGGTTTTTCTTACCTTTAGAATATGGTGGCAATAAGTGAATTCGGTGGTATAGAAATGTAGGTCTTGATGAGAGGATGATGGATCTAAGGTTGGATTCTTGATTTTACCTTTTGTTTGCTTGATTTCTTTGAGAGAGAAAGGAGAGCTTTCGTTCATGCAAGAAGAAAGAGAGAAGTGTCTTGTTTTGATTAAAGAGAAATTGCTGGAAATTTATTTTAAAAGCAAAAAGACATGTGATCTGGAACTTCGGGGTTGGGTTTTTAAACATTTCGTTCAACATTTTCATGCATTTTAACTCATATTTAAGAGATTATGGACTGTTGATTCAATTTTAAGGCTTTTAGGACTTCCAGTTAATAAATCGGGTTACCCGATATTATCACCGTCACCTGAAATAACTATTTTAGGGTTCAGATTTTTTTTAGGACTTCACTAGATAATACTAGGGAAAGTTCTGGGGTTTACAATCCTACCCCCTTAAAAAGAATTTCGTCCTCGAAATTCAGAGTGTACTCATAAATCCCACTCAACTCAGTTTATGGTATATGGCCAGTCTTAGACTTAAAAAAAACAATACATGATATTACACAGTCTTTCTAGGTTAAACCAGATTTTGATAATAATAATAATATTTATAATACATCAAACATATCTAGCTTGCAAATAAGCATGGGTATTGGTGTTGCATATGGTTTTCTGTCTCCTAAGTCTCTTCCTCAATCTAATTATTTCTCCGTAGTACTTTAACCATATGCACTACTTTGTTTCTTAACACTTTATCTTGACGATCAAGGATTTCTACTGGTTGTACTTCGAGTGATAGATCTTCTCTTAGTTCAACTGGAGGAACTAGCAAGACATGTGAGGGATTTGAGATGTACCTTTTCCACATAGACACATGGAATACATTATGAATTCTTTCAAGTTTTTTTGGCAGTTTTAATCTATACACTAACAGTCCAATTCTTTCCAAAATCTTGAATGGACCAATATAACGGTGGTTTAACTTTCCCTACTTCTGGAAGTGTATAATTCCCTTCCATGGCGCCTCTTTCAAGAAAACCATATCTCCCACTTGGAACTCTAGTTTTCTTCTTCGGTTATCTGCATAGCTTTTCTGTATGTCTTGAGCTTCCTTTAATCTATTTTTAATCAACTTCACCTTATCAGTGGTGGCCTCAATTAACTCCACATTATTTAACTTCCTTTCCCCTACTTTATCCCAACATAGGGGAGTTTTGCATTTTCTTCCATATAGTGCCTCATAAGGAGCCATTCCAATACTAGCCTGGTAGCTATTATTGTATGCAAATTCCACTAATAGCAAATGTTGGTCCCAATTGCCATGGAAATCCATGACATAAGCTCTCAGAAAGTCCTCCAGTGTCTGAATAGTCTTTTCTGATTGACCATTAGTCTGAGGGTGGAATTCAGTACTAAACTTCAGTGAATTTCCTAAGGCTTCGTATAGCTGGGTCCAAAATTGAGAAATAAAACGAGGGTCTAGATCAAACACTAATGATACTGGAACTCCATGGAGTCTTATGATCTCTTGAAGATATAATCTTGCTAGCTTCTCCAAAGAGTCAATGGTTCTAATAGCAAGAAAATGAGTGGATTTAGTTAGCCTGTCCATTATCACCCATACAACGTCATATATTTTTCTGTGTAGGTGGTATCCCAATTACAAAATCCGTAGTTACATGTTCCCATTTCTATTCAGGAATAGGTAACGACTATAATACACCAGTGGGTTTCTGGTGTTCTGCTTTAATTTGTTGACACACAAGGCACTTGGCTACAAATTCTGCAATATCTTTTTTCATCCCTGACCACCAGTATGATTCTTTAATGGTCCTGTACATTTTTGTGCTTCTTGGATGCATAGCATAAGCAAAACTATGAGCCTCTTCCAAAATGGCTCTTTTAAGTGCATTGGCCTTAGGAACACATGCCCTATTTCTCAATACAAGTACTCCATCCTCTCTCACTTGAAATTCACTAGCTTCAGTAATCTGTAGCTTTTGAAATTCTATAATTAGTTCTTCATCTTTCTTGTGCTTTTCTTTGATATCATTAACCAGTGTAGGCCTCACAACAAAATTCACTACCAATGCTCCACAAGGATCATCTTCCAAATTCACTCTCATTGACTTCAACTCTATGAGCAATGGCAAATATGTAGTATGCGCATATACCATTGTGGTAGAGGACTTTCTACTTAAGGCATCTGCTACAGAATTTGCTTTTCCCGGGTGATAATCAACAACTAAATCATAATATTTGATTAGTTCCAACCTTCTTCTCTGCCTCAAATTTAACTCCTTATGAGTGAGTAAATATTTCAAACTTTTATGATCAGTGAATATTTTACATCTTTCGCCATACAGATAGTGTCTCCATATTCTTAAGGCGAATACAATGGCTGCTAATTGTAAGTTATGTGTCAGATATTTCTCCTCATGCTTCTTTAACTGTCTAGAAGCATAAACAATCACCTTATCATTTTGCATCAATACACAGCCAAGCCCTTGTTTTAATGCATCAGTGAATATCACAATCTCACCATTTGGTAAGAAGTGTAAGAATAGGAGCAGAAGTAAGATGATGCTTGAGTTCCTGGAAGCTTTGCTCACATTTAGAGTCCCATATAAACTTCACTCCCTTTCGAGTCAACTTGGTTAATGATGAAGCTGTCAATGAGAAGTTTTCTACAAACCTCCTATAATATCCAGCCAAACCCAGAAAACTTCTAATTTCTGTCACGTTCTTTGGTAGTTCCCATTGAACAATAGCTTCTATTTTCTTAGGATCCATAAAAATTCCCTTACTCGACACATCGTGCCTAAGAAACCTGATTTCTGTTAGCCAAAATTCACATTTAGAAATTTTGACGTATAATTGTTTTTCTCAAAGGGTTTGAAATATTATTCGTAAGTGATTGATATATTCGGTCTCATTCTTTGAATACACCAAAATGTCATCAATGAAGACTATAACGAACTTATCAAGATACGTACGGAATAATCAGTTTATGAGATCTATAAATGCTATAGAGGCATTCGTTAAGCCAAAGGGTATAACTAAAAATTCATAATATCCTTACCTAGTTCGGAAAGCAGTTTTGGGCACATCAAACTCTTTAATCTTCAACTGATGATAAACTGACCTTAAATCAATCTTTGAAAATATGCTTGCACCTTGGAGTTGGTCGAATAAGTCATCAATTCTAGGTAGAGGATAATTATTCTTAATGGTGACCTTATTTAACTATCGATAATCGATGCACAACCTCAATGTCTTATCCTTCTTTTTCATGAACACTGGAGCACCCTAGGGCAAGATACTTGGCGTATAAAACCCTTGTCCACTAAGTCTTGCAACTGGGTTATAAGCTCCTTGAGTTATGCTGGTGCCATTCAATACGGTGGCATAGACATTGTTGAAGTTCCTGGTAAGAGGTCTATACTAAACTCAAGCTCTTTATTCGGAGGTAATCCAGATAATTCCTCAAGGAATACTTCTGCGAACTCATTTATTACTGACACACTCCCTATGTCAATCTCTTGCACCAACTGATCTATGACATGTGTTAGATAACATACTTTATGTAGAAAATTTCTAGCTTCTATAGCTGAGATGATGCAAGATGGTCGACGATTTCCTACAAATTCCATTCCTATCAATCCCGGAGGTCCTCTTTATAAAACAATCTATTAGGGCTCCATAAGATAATAACCAATCTATCCCTAAAATCACATCAAAATCTCATATTTCTAAGGGGATTATATCTGCCTTAAGTGTTACATCACTCACTTTTACTTCACAATCCTTAAACACAACGTTTCTATTTATTTGTTCTCTTAATGGAGTTTGTATCAACAATTCAGAATCTAGTGGCATAGGTTTGTTATAAGTATCAAAGGCAAGTGAATCACTAATAAATGAGCTACTAGCCTCAGATTCAATTAGTACTTTTGTAGGCTTTCCAAAAATATTCACCATAACAGTAACAACGTCTGGGTTTGCTTGAACCTCCTCATCAATCATAGCAAAAACTCATGCATGTGGTTGAATTTATGGTTGTTGCATCTGCTATGGTGTCAGGTTGCTTCCCGTTACAGTTTTGTAGCTTGTACTGACAATATTTTGTGCAAGAGAACAACCTTTTTGATTTGGTGGCCTCACCTGATTGGACTGTCCCACATACTCTGTATCTCAGAAGTTGGAAAATTTTCTTTTTATATCCCCATCTGTCCACAGTTGAAACATTTGAGTGCCTTTCTACAAGTCCCATGATGAAACTTCTGACAAATTGAGCATTGGAGTTTTCCACTCTGACTTCCCTTAGATGCAAAATTAGCTATGGATGCAATGGGCTTCAGTTGAGTAGGGGCTCGAAAAACAATTTGTGATGCACTGACTGAGCCCGGTATCCCTTGTTATTCTAATGGTCTCCTCCACGGTTCTTTTTGGATGATTGTCCTGAGCTAAAATTAGTTCTCTTCCTTTTCTGGAATAAACTGAATGATTTCCGATCACCACAAATTATCTAGATCTTATGATGATGTCAAGTCAAAGAGTATGATATTTTTTTCTCTTATTAACATGGTGAGTAAAAAATTGCAGTCAAAATCAATATGCATTTATGTTGCCATAGAGTAATTAGAATATATGATGGTATTTTTTGAGAAATATAGAAGCGAAGAGTTTGTCTCTTGTATGAATATTGTCAAAGGCCTTACACATGAGCTGAATATAGAGCCTATGCTTCTAACTAGAGGTCATGTTATTAGGAAAAGACAATTTGACAAAAATGATCATGATACAGAAATATAATCAATTGAGGAGCACTTTAAAGTTAGTTACTTTCTAGTTGTTGTAGATATGACAATTACTTTGATTAAGAATATGTCTAATCAATTAATGACATTTAAAAGTATTTTTGGATTCTTATTTGATTCAAAAAAGTTGAGGTTGTTGGATGCTAATGAGCTAAGAGAATATTGCATTAGTTTTACTTTTTTCTCATGATAATGTATCATATATGGATTTAAATGATCTTTTTTTTGAATTAAAAGTGTTGCAAATGACTTTGCTAAATGAGTCAATGTCAACGGTTGAAATTCTTGAATTTGTTAAAACTTTAGATTATTATCCAAATGTTTCAATTGCTTATCGAATCCTATTAACCGTAGTTGTAACTTTAGCATTAGTTGAGATAAGTTTTTCAAAGTTAAAATTATTGAAAACCAACTTGAGGTCTTTAATGTCAAGTTGAATGATTTGACTATTTTATGTATCTAGAAGGATATGTTAGACAATATTAATCTTGATACTATTATTGATGATTTTGCATATAGAAATACTCTTTAAAATTGTTCTTTGTGATCGTTTGTGTGCTTGTTAATGCAATTATGTAACTGCTTCATATTTTGCAATTTGATGATATTAGTTGGTTGTTGCTCCTGTTTTTACTGATCTTGTTGTTGCAAATATTTCAAAGATGTTGTAAGCTAGTATTATGATCATTCGATCTTAGTATTTTCTCGAGTATGCAGACTCATGACTTAAGTCACTTTTATATATATATATATATATATATATATATATATATATATATTAAATTTTCATAATAAAAATATGCTTTTAAATTTTACATATTTATATATTTCTGATTCATTGAAGCATGTCATTTCTCTTTGTCTAGACCTATAAAATGATGGAAATAACCCTGACTTGGGTATAAGCAAATGAGTTACGGAGAAGAAAGGAAAATAGGTCTTATGTTTTAATTTTAATAAAATAATTAACAATTAGTTGGATAAATAGGGGACAGATGATTAACTCCAAAATCTGATGTAGCATGACATTAACAGAAAACTTAACATTAGGCTATTTTTGTAACATATCGAGAGTTCAGATATCTTAACATCATTTTTTTAAAGTTTGAATTAGCAATGCAAAATTGAAATAAATTTAATTTTTTCTAATTTAATGTAAAAAAATATAGTTAGGCATCCCCGACGACCGTAACAAGTTATGCTTATCGATAAGTTGATAAAGAAATAAATATGCAACAATAAGAACAACAATAACAACCAGTATAAATCTTAGGGAGATCTAGTAGTACGCAATCTTATCTCTAATTAGTAGAGAAATTGTTTTAAGAAATAAAACAAAAAAAACATGCGATAAAGCGGCCATTAACAATTAGTTAGATAAATCTGCCGCTTTTGTTTATGCTTAATGTGGATGCCACACTATATAAGTTTACGAGCTAAGTTTACGGGAAACATTTTTTGAAGGAAATTTGTTTGAATTCTATATAACTTAATTTCTAAAATGAAAATGCTCAACTCCTTTTTTTTTTTTGGTTCATTTCTCTATTTCTTACAATCAAAATATTCAGATGTCTTTAACTAGCGTTGACGAGTAAGTTTTCAAATCTTTTAAATAAAAGGAAAATCCTTTTTCTTTATTTTTATATTTTTCCTTTCTTAGGTTGTAAATATTTAGATTATAGCAAAAATTTAAAAGCAGCCAAAATTTCAAAGGAAGGATAAATTATTCCTAAAAAGAAGTAAAAATTGTCAAACCCTAGAGATAACAATGGATTGGTCTATGAGTCTGAATTCAAGAGTTTTTTATGGACCAACTCAATGAGTCAAATGAGACTCAAACTAATCTGAAGCTTAATTTTTTAAACAAAATGATATCATTTTATTTATAAAAATTAGATTTTTAATAAGCCTAAATTTAAGTAACTCAAATCTGGACTCAATTAAAAAAATTATTTTAAAAAATTAACAAAACCGGCCTATTACCACCGTCGTTAAATCCAATGATTAAAAAATGGAATCATTCCAATTAATTTTTCGATTCGATTTTTATGTATTTAATTCTCGTATTATCGCTTTCACTTTTCGTTGGTTTTTAAAACAATGGTATGGTGATAGCTAAATCTTTGCCCCCTCGCACGTGACAATCACCCCTCCTCCAGGACCTCCACCCTTCAGCATCCACAGGTCGACCTATAAATAAAGCTCCATATCACAAACCAACCAACCACCGCCAACCACCATCAACGACCACAGCCTACTGCCACCGTCAATAATGGCTGCATCTCTTTCCATGTCAAGGCTTCTCATCTCCTCACCGGCCACCGCCACCTTCACCACCACCAAGTCGCTTCTCTCACCTCACTCGCTGTCTTCTAAGCTATCATTCACTTCTCATTCTCTCAAACACTTCCACCAAAAGCCGCTCTCTCTAAAGCGACTCTCAACCAAAACTCACACGACCCCATCTGTTTTCGCCACCATTTCCGTCGGCGACAAACTCCCCGACGCCACCCTCTCCTACTTCGATGCCACAGGCGAGCTCCAGACCACCACCATCTCCGAACTCACCTCCGGCAAGAAGTCCATCCTCTTCGCCGTCCCAGGAGCTTTCACTCCGACGTGTTCCCAGAAACATCTTCCAGGTTTCGTGGAGAAATCTGCGGAGCTCAAGTCAAAAGGGGTTGATAAAATCGCATGTATATCGGTCAACGACGCTTTTGTGATGAAAGCATGGAAAGAGAATCTGGGTATTAACGATGAGGTGCTGTTGTTGTCTGATGGTAATGGGGAGTTCACGAAGGCTATAGGGTGTGAGCTGGATTTGAGTGATAAGCCTGTGGGTTTAGGAGTGAGGTCCCGGAGGTATTCTCTGTTGGCTGAGGATGGTGTTGTAAAGGTGCTTAATTTGGAGGAAGGTGGGGCTTTTACTTCAAGTGGAGCTGAGGATATGCTTAAAGTGCTTTAAGTTTTGTTATGGTGAGTTTTAAACTTTTAAAGTCGCCGCTGTGTTTTTTCTTCGTTTTTGTTTGGATATGATGTTCTTAGATAGGCATTCTGTTTAATAAACTGGATGAAACCTGTGTGGGTTCCAGTGAACTTTAGTTATAAATTCATCAGTTGATGCTTCATTTTAGTACTTGCGTGATTCCCTGTGAGAGCTCTTTGCGTGGTTATAATCCATGAGAATTGATGAGGTGATACCGGACGGATAGCTGGTTTGTTGGTTTATGCTTGATCCTTGAATTTGTTATTATTTACTTGAATTGTGTTTATGGTTTGCTCTTAGCGGATATCAGTTTTTCTTGTGGTGGATGATTATAAGTTGCAATGTCTCCAAGTACTTTTTGTATGTTATTAGTTATTACATAATAGGTTCATTTGCTTGATTGAAAAATAGCGATAGAGGAGAACGCATGATATAGAGTCAGCGGACTCGATCAAACCTGATGGATTTTGGTATCTGGAGCAATGTGTCCGAGGATCATTTATTTTGCCTTAAAATTTATGGTTATGTTGAATTTGTCTTTTTTCTCTTGATGGAACATTTTCTTTATTAGATGTTTACTGGTAAGAAATGTAAGACACAGCACTATGAGGGTTATGCAGACAGAAAACCACGTAATATAGTTACAAGTTTTAAGTAACTAGAGAAGGCTCTGCTTTGAAACAAATTCGTATTGTGTTGGAATAGTAGTTAGTTTGGTGACTGGCCTTAAGCCCTTAGCACAAGATTATCGCACAATCTCTTCTTGTGCGTTCGTTCAGTGTCCTGATAGCCTTTGCAGCTTTCTCCTCAAGATTATTTGTTTATCTGCGCTATTATCATAAATTGTAAGAAGGAGAAACCTAAGACTTTTAAGATGGTAAGTGAATGATGACAGGGAATCTACCATGTAGAGAATCAAAGAATACAGGGTATGTACCATGTAGAGAATCAAAGAATAACTCAAAATACTGTTCGTATCTTAATGAGTTAATAACAGCATGTTGATAAAGAACCAGTCTTTTTGAAATTTCCAGCCGTTGGAGATCTAGGTGAAAGGGTTGAAAATAACATTGCCATAGAGCTGAGCTATTATAAAAAAAGCCTTAAAGCTCAGAAATGGCAATGTGAAACAAGATCGAAACACAAATCCATGACTATTAGTTGGGATTCTCATCTAGATGTTGATATTTGACAAGCGTGGTGGTGGCTCAACTGAATTAACAACAAGTTCAGGGCAGCCTGTTGCTGACAGACTGGAAAGATTACCCTGTATTAGTTCCGTTGTTTATCAAATTACTGATACAGCGGCCAGTAATTTGAGAAGTGAGAAATAAATATCTTGGTATTGATCGTTGTTAAGTACTAGATACATGTTGGCTCTCGAGTGCTGATGGTCATGCATTATTTGAGCATCGCCTCCAATTGTACTCTAAAAGTAGACATTTGATCTTAGTAGAAGATATCAAATCATCGATTGAGTTGTCTTTGCCTTTGAAAAGAGTGTTAAAATAGTTTGCAATTGTTTATTGTTCCTACTGATGAATAATAGAAAGTAGCATTCATGCCCAACTTTTTGTCAACATGTTGCATCTTTTTGTTTGTCACTCAAGTATTCATCAACAGACGGTTCTTATTAATACTGAGCATATCCACTTAGCGCCTTTAGAAATGGAAACTTTGTATTGTATATGCTACTGTAAAGGAATTGAATGTAGTGAAGGCTGTCTATTTGCCATGAGAAATGATTACAACCTCTGCCATAATTTACAACATTGTCATTAGAGGCTTGTTGCTTTTATGGGCTTAAAACATCTGGGACTAGATGTTTTATCAGTTGGAAATATGTCTATGCTGATTCTTGTATTGAGAATTTCCAGAAAAATGATGTCTTGAAAAGAGTTCTGCTGCTATATCTGAAACTTAAAGTAAGGTAACCAACAAAAATACCAACTCTCTAATTGTCAGCTGGTCTAAAGCTAACCAACCAACTACTAAGTACAACCAAAGAATAAATCAGTTAATTGAGCTCCAAGCTAGCTGCTTCTAGTTTTAAGTCGAGTTCCTTCTAGACAAATTTCATCCTCAGTAGGCTGCAAGCGCATACATTTGTATGCCTGTCGTGTTTGAACATGATAACAAAGATAGATTACTACTCAGATTTTGTTATCATCGCCATGTTAACAAACTTACATGAAATCGTATTATTACTTCAATCTCAAAAGCACGATCGTAATCAGGAGGTTCACACACAAAATCTGGTTATTTGTTTGCATAAAGAAGAACAAGGCCTGCACGATTAGCTCAGGAGAAAATAGCAAAACGTGAAAGAAAATGTTGCCGGTGAGGCAACAAGTAAATAAGCGTACTAGCCATCTTGCAATTGACAGCAAGTGTAACGTCAAAAGTAAACCTATGTACAAAATTTACGACTATTATACAAATTTATCAACTGTTGCTTGTTTGAGGCGTTCTGATAGGGTACAAATAAGTCAGGCAGGTTCTGGCCGAGCCACAATTGATACGTTGAAGATGATAATCAGCGACCAGATGGAACTTGTTTCCGGAAGATGTGCTACATGTTTAATATAGAGGAAGAAAGAACAAAGTGCCAACCTTCATCTCCATAACCGCTGTTAACAGCCTGTTCTCCGGTAACAAGCATTCCAATGGAGATATTCAAACATCCCAGTTTTTGTCTTACATCTTTGCTTCAGCAGAACGCTGCTCACTTGTGCTCCAATCATCCATTCCTTTAGAGTTTATATCACCGCAGATAATCTGGGCTTCCTGCAATCTGCCTTCCTGCCTGAGGCCAGTGGTAAGATCATTTTGAAGGCTGACATTTGTGGAAAACCCATTCTCAAGCATTTTCTTATACCATAGATATGCCCCTTGATAATCCTTTAGGTCGCAATATCCCTTAATCAGTATGTTGTAGGTCTCAGATGTGGGTTTCAATCCCTTGGACTTCATATCATTAACAAGATCATTTACTTCCGACAGTTTTCCCTTCTTAAGACATCCAAGAATCAAGCCATCGTATGTCATCTTTTCGGGAAGAACTGCATGGCTTAGCATCTCTTCCTGCAAAGATAATGCCTTCTCGAGATCTCCATTCTCTGCAAGACAGAGAATCATTGCATTGTAAACAACTCGATCGGGAGCAAGGTTCATCTCTAGCATCTCTTTAAACAATGTCTGTAAATGATCCATCCCTTCCTTGCTGCATCCACTAATTAGGAGATGATAGGTTTTCGTGGTAGGTTTTATGCCTAACATTTTCATAGCTTCATATAGCTCTAGACACTTCTGTGCATTTCCTGCATTTGAATACCCTGAGATCAAGGAGTTGTATGTGATCACGTCAGGGCTGTAACCACTTTTTTTAAGTTGGTGAAGGATGTCTTCAGCTTCGTTTAACTTTCCCTTTTTGCAGAGCCCGTTGATAAGTGAATTGTATGTCACCAGAGTTGGGGACATTTCACTTGTTAGCATCTCATCAAGGAGCCTAAAAGCATCTTTCAACTTCCCCATCATACAGCACCCATCAATGAGCATATTGTATATTTGTGCGTTTGGCGAAATCCCTCTGCCTATCATATCCCCCAAGACTATTTCTGCTTCAAGAGTCTTATCATTCTTGCATAAACAATTTATCAGAGAACCATAGCTAACAACATTTGGCTTTATTCCTGTATCTTCCATTTCTTCAAGAATCTGGAAACACCTGTCAAAACTACACAACTTTCCATATCCATTTATAAGCGAGTTATACGTCTCCAAACTAGGTCTAACCCCCTTTTCCACCATCTTCTGAACCCATTCTTGTGCTTCTTCCATTTTATGCATTCCACAGAACTTATTAATCAAAGAATTAAAAGAAATGAAATTTGGTCTCAACCCACGGCTTTCCATTCGCTCAATAGTAGAAATGGCTCCATTAATGTCATCTACCCGACAATAACCATTCACAAGAGTGTTAAATATCACTTCATCTGGAACAAGACCTTCATCCATGAGCTTCATCAAAAGCTCCTCCGCCTTATCAACTCTGCCTTCTTTACACAACCCATTGATCAAAATGCTGCTTGTATAATTATTGATCTTAACTCCCTTCCCGGACGCTTCTGTATACAAATCCATGGCACCTTCCCCATCACCACTCTTCACTAAACCATCAAAAAGTATACTATACGTAAACCCGTCAGGCACAAAACCATTCTCTTTCATCTCATCCAACAGTCTTCGCGCCTCCTCCATTCTCCCCGCTCTACAAAGCCCGTTTAGCAATGAGTTGAATGTGACGACGCTAGGCTTTATATTATCCTTCTTCATCCGTTCTCTCAAATGAAAAGCCGCCTCTACCTCCCCAACCTTACAATACCCATCAATGAGAGTATTATAAGTCACTTTATTAGCCCACAATTTCCTGGTACACATTTCATCAAACAGCTTCTCCGCATCTTTTATCCTATTTTCTTTACACAACCCGCCCATCACAACATTGTAAACAAACACGTTGGGAATCACTCCTCTACTTTTCATAGACTCCAACAACTCCATAGCCCTCTTCGTTTTCCCAATTTTGACAGCTGATTGCACCGCTTTCCCGTACATATATCGATCAGGCCTAAAACCCAAATCAACCATTTCATTAAACAAATCAAGAATCTTATCAAATTGTTTCCTCTCTAACAAAGACTCAATTAACATTCTCACACAATCAAAATTAGGAAAAACTCCGTCTCTCCTCATCAAACCGTACAACTCTGCAGCTTCACTGTGCATCTTGGACTTGCAACAAATTGCAATCAACATGTTGGAAAGATTGAGTTTTATCGAAGGGCAAGCGACGGACAGGAAAGAGAGAAGCTCACACGGTGAGGAGAATGGTGACTGTGAGACAACAAGAGACCTCGCAAGGCTATAGGCCGATTCCATGCGACCCTGCTGGAGGAGTACACGAAGCTTGTGAACTTGTTCGTGGTTTTCGTTGTCATTGCAGCTGATTGCTGGATTAATGGCTTCTTGAGTCGGTTGGCGTTGGGGGGTAGCGAGTGAGCACAAGGAGAAAGAGAGACTTGAGATTGAATGAAGAGGTTTTGTGGAGGAATAACGATGCAATCGTGTAGCGATCATTTTTGCAATTCGCAAAAACCCTTCTTAAACCTCTTCTTAAGCTTCTTTCCTAGTTATGATAAGATATGGAGCAAAGACTTACCGCATTCACATAACCCAAATGAAAATGGGTTAAAGGTTTTCTGTCTCAACTTTAAATTTCTATGGACCAATTTATTATTATATTAATGTCAACCAAAAGGTTAGGCTGTGAATGCTTTCTGAGTATACAACTATTTTCTCATATAATTGAATGATCAGAATCTATTACTCTCGTGTGAGGATGTTCTTAGATTTCAGTGCCCTGCATGATTCACTATTAGACCAAAGGAGAGGTAAGATGAGGTTGAATTTGTTAACAAACAGTGGAACTTGAGACATCTCTATCAAATTCATTGCCTTTCAAGCCAGTACCAGTATAACATAAACAAGGAAACTGTGGAAATTAAAAGAGCTACTGAATCTCACAATTACAACCCAATTTCAAAATCTTCAATTGCTAACCTATCTTCTTGGATTTCAAAAACCTGAAGCTACCTCCGTTCAGCTTCGTTCTTATATCAACTGTATAACATGGATGTCTTTGCAGTGACTTGCACTATTCACAAGAGAGTATTGCGTTCGAACTACAGCACTCGAGCGTTTTTTGTTCATACTAAAAAAGAATCGACTTTCTTCAGCTGTTTTTATACAAGATACAGAACACAAGAATCCACTATATGAACACCTCAAACCCAGTAGGCTGAGTGAAGTAGCAAATGGCTGGACGAGGAATTGCCAAAAGAACATCGCCAACTCCTCAAGATTCCATCAAGTGTGTGGAACAATGGTGCCCACATATCCAAACCCCACGATAGAGAAGGCAATTGATTGTGTAAATAGAAACAGGAAGTAGTGATTTTTCCCAAACGCAAGATCATAGCAACCGCAGAAGAAGAGGTAAGCTCCAGTTCCAAGCTCTAATAGGTGGAGTCTGTGACAGAAAACGGTCGGTTTTAGTAAACTCTACTGAACTTCTTGTGTATGGTTCACGTAAAATGCGGATTCCAGAAAAAGGAGAATCAATTACCTTTCTCCAATCCTGAATCGAGGTTTCCTTGGTGCTTTTGTTGCTTTGATCTTAAGAGCATCGCCTAGTTTCTCCGTAACAATCCACTCGTTGACTCTACCAGCCTCCAACAAGCCAATGAATGTAGCCTTAGTCCTATGTAGGGACATGACATTCTCGAAAAGGATCCAGAAAACTATCAAATGAAGTGATCTGCAAGACCAATTCCGACAAATTTCAACAACTTGAACCAGTTATTGCCTAAAATTATCTTATGGTGCTCAAGGTCGGCACATTTATATGAACTCAAGAGCTTTACAAGTAAAAAGACTTAAAGAGTGTAAATAAAATTTGATTTCAGAGTTCAGAAGAAAACGAGACCTTGGAGTTCCAACGGCGTTGAGAAGGGTAATGATGGAAGGAATGTAAACAGACCCCCACTTTGGAACCTCAACTTCAGGTACCAACACAGTTGCAGGCATGACGACACAGTAGAAAATAAACGTAACAATGTGAGCAACGATCTTCCTGACCAAAAAGAAGCTGTAGATCACGTGTACCTTCTTCCACAAAGTCACTTTCTGCAAGAAAATTTTTACATTTCAATATTTTTTTCTCGAGATTGGAAGTTTGTCAGAAACAGAATTTAGATCAACCTTGTTTTTCACAATCTCCATTAACATTTTCCTGAACAGATTAGCAGGACCACAGGACCATCGATGCTGTTGATACCTATAGGCCTTCAATGTACTTGGCAATTCATTTTTCACCTGAAAGTAGTGATGTGTTCAAGAAACTTGTATCAGAAAAACGACAATATGCAACCGTAAGAATGATTTCTTACATATTTGTTAATTTGTCTACTCCCTCCTTTTTGTCAATTCTAACAGAACATAATAGCCTTGAAACTGAAGCTGAATAATGGCTTGGTTATTTAACTAGAAAACCAAAACATGGGTAGTCTTACAGTGGATTATCGGCACATGACCTTGTCAGAGTTTGTAACCAACAAGGATTACTTTTGTCTGATCAAATTAGCGGAAACTAAGCACAGTTTACATAAATTAGATGGATGGATGTTAATAGAATAGGATAAGTAATAAAACATATAATCTGTTCTCTGAAAAAGGCTTCAATTAAAAATCTATTCGTTAGATTACCTTCAGATTGCCAATGTACACAAATTTCCAGCCTTTCAAGCTAGCTCTGACTGCGAGGTCCATATCCTCCACCGTGGTCCTATCCTTCCACCCTCCTGCTTCGCTTAGCGCTGAAAGTCTCCATACACCTGCTGTCCCTGTAACGCGTACAGAAACAACTACTGAATCGTAGACTTTATCTGATTGAGATGCAAATTATATCACGTTTTTTCTTCCAAATCATCAGTCAAGCCTTTGTCACATTAGAAAGTCCTCAGTTTCCTGTGTGGATCTTGAAACAACAATCGGGAATTTACCATTGAAACCGAAGAAGGCATATGTGGAGGAACCCACTTCTTGTTCTACCGTGAAATGGTAATCCAAGGACATTTCTTGCATTCTTGTCATCAAGCACTCATCAGAATTCACTGCAAAACAGCCCGGAAAACAGCTGCCATGTCAGCCAACAAAGCTGGCAACTAGATTTCAGTTCAAGACCAAATTATAAAATCCTTTTCACACCAATTTACTTTGTCGGCTAGTAGCGTTTAACAGTGACAGGGATTGTAAGGACCACCCATTAAGATGGCACATGCAATTGCCGGGAATATTAGGCGAAGAAGAGCTCCTCCGGGAAACAGACAAATATACCCTTCATTCTTGATATTTTTCAATGGCCGATCCAACATGTCCCTCCATATTCCATCATTTATGAACATGGGTACTGGGGTAGATCGGTCCAAATTTTAGAACTTCCTTAGCAAGTCATTTTAAGGGACAGTTCCCAACTTTTGCAGAGAACAAAAGCGAATGACTTTTGCTGGAAATTTGCACTTTGGTGTTGATTCCAAATGGACCCTAGTTCCATTATTTGTGGTCCACACCACTTACATACAAGGCATTGCATTTGTCTCAATGGCTTGATGTTTTTCCTGATCTGTGATTCAAAGTATTGGGACTCAAAAGTACAAAACAAAAGGCCCATACCAAGTACCTACATACTGCTTCAATCAAAGCTGCATAGGATTTCTTCAAGTTTCGCATTTCAATTTTTAAAATGATCTCAAATAGATCTTACCTACAATTCTGGCAATTACAAATTACCATTGACTTTTGCTGAGGTATGGAAATTAATTGAAACAAAACCGAGAATACCAACAAGACGTCAATTTCAGGCTTTTATAGAATTTGCCCTGTTGGGGTAGTTTAGCGAGTGAGTCCATGTTGTGTTCATAATAAAACGGCAGCCATCGTACCACACGTGTTCGTCAAGTAAGCGGCCACCAAGGATTGGATCCTGATGGATGCACGAGGTAGGACCCACTTCTCCACTACCCTCAACCACTGTCCCAAAACCAAAATTAACAGACCCACCGACAGTTTCTTGAAAGCGTGAAGCCCTATCCTAATTAATCTTAAATTAATATGAATAAGTGCTCAACAAACCAGAGACTGTTACTAAGTGAACCAAAAGTGAAAAATGTGAGGAAAGTTAGATTTACCGAATTTCCAACGAGCCTGAACCAAAGCCACTTCGGGGTTGTGAGTTAGAAAGGGAATGGTGCGCCAGAGAAAATCAGGCTCTGGCTGGAAATCTGCGTCAAAAATGGCCACGTAATCGCAGCGTTTCACGTAGCTTTTCTTCATGCCTTCTTTAAGAGCCCCAGCCTTGTAGCCATTTCTGTTGTCTCTTATTTCGTACTTTATGTTTATACCTTTGCTTGCCCATCTCTGGCACTCGAGCTCAACCATGTCCTGCATTGATTTCCATGCAAAACCAAGATCACATTTTTATATTGAACATGCCTACAAGTGGGGTTTTGGTCAAAATGACTTTTCGTTTTAAT
Organism: Erythroxylum domingense; assembly: GCA_025594535.1. NCBI lineage: Eukaryota > Viridiplantae > Streptophyta > Magnoliopsida > Malpighiales > Erythroxylaceae > Erythroxylum > Erythroxylum domingense. The sequence goes on from JANQBM010000004.1 coordinate 28,980,467, forward strand.
ATTATCATTTTTCTTCCAACTGCAAGACTATTCAATATATGACAAGTTTTTAACGTTCAGGTTGAAAATTGTTATTAATGAACATGTACCTTGATGGTTGGGTCCGTTGAGTCGTCAAGGACTTGAATTATGATGCGATCAGAGGGCCAGGAGAGACCACATGCAGCTCCAATGGAGAGCTGATAAACCTGCGTTAAAATGGACAAAAACACATGGATTGAAACCATTTCACTTTAAGGCACTTGAAAGGCAAAAACAAACGTCGAGATGAGGCAGAGCAAAGAAAAGGACCTCTCGTTCATTGTACATTGGAATTTGAACCAGAACCATTGGATAAGCAGAGTTACCCAACTCAACGTCGTCTTTCAAAGGCTCCCATTTGTAACGCTTCTCTGGTTTTCGACCCAGAACCTTGACTAACACAATGACGATGCCCATGTACACCCTTTCGATGAAAAGCATCAGAGACATGATCAAACAGATGGCAACAGCAAGTCTCAGTAGAGGCACGATCAATGGCGCTTTGATCAGGTCCCAAATGATAGAGAACTGCATAGAAATGTCATCTCTAGCTCCTTCAAAAGCATTGGGAATCACAGTCGTGGAAGTAAGCCGATCCATTGATGACTAGTTGTTACGTTTGTTATCGCACACAACAGAACAGAGCAAAAACAGAGGAGATGCAAGTGGGAAGCGAAGGAACAGAGGTTTTAAGTAGATTAAAGAAACACGCTAGATCTAAATACGAAATAATGGAACTCCTTTGAGAAAAAGAGCAAGAATCTTTCAACTTAGACTCTGAGTTTTGCTTCTGTTAGACGCAAAAACACAATGCAGAGCTGCAATGTCAGTCCCTTGACTCCAAAACCTGCACACTCCTACAGCACATGCATTTCAGAGGCGAACAGGGGAAAAGAAGAAAACTTGAAAAATAAAAACTTTGTAAATCTCTATGAATGTATCAAAAAACTCATGTGCATTACAGAACCAACCACAAGAAACAGGAGGTTGATAGCAAACAACAACTAAACTGTTCAATCTTCCATTTTCTTTAACGATTTGGGTTGCAGCAAAGAATGAAACTTGTTCTGTTTCTGTGACCAGAGAGGACAACAGAAGCAGAAGCAGAAGCAGAAGGATGCAAATTACTAATGTGCGAAACAGAGGAAATGAAATGAAGAGCCAGCTAAAATGAGAGACAATAATGCCTTTTTATAGTACCTCTCTTGTTCTGTCCACAAGTCCTGTGTTTTTGTTGAACTTTACAAAGATCTTCCCCTTAGTAAGTAATCGTTTAATTTAATACCAATGCCATTGAATCGAGCGAAATTAAATTTATTTGGTATTTCTATTTATGGCCAAATAGTGTTAATTTAATGCTATTTCACAATTCTAATCCCACTCTTTGTTGAATAACATGTACTGTAAGATTGCGTATTATTATATTTCTTTAGACTCATCATATTAATAGAATTCATATTAACTGATGTTGTTATTATTGATGCTATTTGTTATTGCAATGTTGGCTATATAGTTGATATTGTTATTATTGTTGTTGTTGTTATTTGTTACAAAGAGCTTGACTATAAAAGTTGGAAAATTTTAGGTGGCATAAGAATTGTATTGATGTAATATTTTCCTTTCTTTTGAGTAATTACTAATAACAACCTCTTGCATTATTGAAGATTCTAAATATGTATGATTATGTAATTCCGATCGTCCCATCAAAGAGCTTCTGAGAAACTTACCAAATCGTAAACTTGTGACCTATTGTACTAAAAAGGAAGCTTTTGAAGCTTGAACCCTAGGCTTTATTTAAACACGATTTCTTAAGGAGAGGACAGAAATTTATATTCACCAAACAAAAGCCGACCTACAGGGGCTTCCGATAGCAAAGATTTTAGGTCAGTGAAAGATTTTTTATTGTGGTTTAAATAATTTTAAAATTAAAAATTGCTAAAAAATTTCTTATAATTTTAATTTTTTGAAAAAACTATTCTTAAAATTTCGTAAAAGAATGTCAATAAAATATATGAAATATAAATTACATACATGAATTAATCAAATGTCACTGATATAATGACTCAGTTTAATTCTTGAATTAATTAAATTCGACTTAAATTAATAATTTATTATAATTATCTTAACTATTTGATTAAACCAAATTTAATTAACTTGAATTGAGTTTAAAAATTAAGTTAAATATTCGTATCAACAACATTTGATTAATTCACGTGTGATATTCAAATCACATATATTTCAGTTTTTCAATTGAAAGTTTATAGATTTTTTTTAAAAATTAAAAATTTATAAAATTAAAAATTAAATTACTTAAATAATAGAAAATTTTGAATCTAAGTACTAAAAATCCACATGTGTCTATAATATACATAACCTTTCCTTTATATTTTTATAAAGATGTTATTTAATTTACTTCAACATGTAACATTATGATCACAAAATGGCAACTTTACCGTTAACTCAATGCTCACTCTCACTTATGATTCTGTCTCTATTGCTGCCGAAGGTAGAAAAGAAAGTATAGGTATTAAGTATCAACTAATCGTGTGAAAATAGAATTTAGATATATTCTAAAGATAACTGATAAATTCTTGGATATTATGGATCTTCAATTATTTTGAATGGTTTAATCAATTAATTAACTAATAAAATAATCTAAACCTTAAGTTAATTATATATAAAATAAAAATTTTTCTTACAAAAATAATTGCAATAACTTAATAAATACATATGGTGGTATCTTTGATGACTTGACTGAATGTAATAATCAGTGGTTGGGTGGGTTACATTGAAGAAGAAGCTAAAGAGGAATAGTATTCACATAATAAAGGGGGGAAGTGGTCACAGCTGGAGATATATAGAAAAAGGACGGCTCAGCGGTTGCCTTTGGTCCACCCTAATTCTTATTGTTCACATATCCTATCCATAACTGATGAAGATCTGTATTTTTTATATTTTTGTTGGTATATATAATTCAATCTAAAATGAATTATAACAACCGTATCTTTTGCAATATATGTAAAATTAACATACCCGAGTGTCCAGAACTCTTCGCTTTACAGAGATCTAAGAAAGTCATAATATACATAATCTTCTTTTTGTAGTTTTACAAACAAACTATTTTTATCGCTTGAATATGCGACCTTATGATTACAAAAGAGTAACTTTACGTGTTGTTACAAGATCAATCCTCTTTGTATATAGTTTAATCAAAAGCTAATAATTCAACATCTCTTGTCCTATTACACGGCCTTTATTACAGGTAATCCTACTGGGTCCTCAAAGATTTGATTAAATATATTTAAAAGAACTAACAATAGCCAAGTGTTGTTAACAAGTTCCAACTTGCAATTGACTTGGATTGGCACATGCAGTCTAATGGAATACATACACTAGAGGTGCAGCATACCACATGATTTTATAGCTCAGAGGCCATGGCTTCTCTGAAGAAATAGTTGTACATGCAATATTTTAGAGATCAACTCCACTCTGCCAAAATTCAAGGCCACATACAAATTGCTTCAACCAGATATATGGTTTTTAATAATTTCGGATCCAATTCAACTACCAATCCAATAAACCGTGATAATAACATAGTCAACTTGAAGTTAAATCAGAATTAAATGAAGTTAAATTTTAAATGAAGCATAATATATTATTTAAACCTGTGAATCTCCGTATAGGTGCATGTATTCTTCATTAATCTATTATTCACATTAGTTTAGATTTGAGATTCCAACTTAGGATCTTATGTGTGTGTGTATATATTATACCACTCTCTGTGCGTGCCCTTAGACTTGTGGATTTCAGATTAATTATTTTATTCAAATATATCAAAATGCGTTATATTCCAACTTATCAAACTTTAATGGTTTAAGCCCAAAAAAAATAAAAAGAGAGTACCGTAATGGCACATACATGCTCTCTAAATGTTTCTTAATCATCACCTAATTCAATCCAAGTTAGTCAATAACAAATCAATCAACTGATCTAATCCAAATGCGTACTATATTCTCTGCTTATCGATATTTAATTATGTTTCAAAGTGCTAATCATCTTCCCTCAAACATCATAATTTGTCACGTCCACCTTTAGATCAGCTCTTTATTGCGTTTCTTTCTTGCATTTTACCTTCAAATTCCATGACAGTGAATTTTCTTTTATAAAATACATATAAAGTACAACTGCATACATCATCATCATCACCCAGTACAACTGCGTACATGATGAGCATAAAGAAGACTGTTGTGAAGTACTGCCGCTTTAATGCAAATTTTTTGAAAAAGGAACCAAGTAGTCCAATTTCAGTTGTCGGCTATCACCTATCAGATTTGTATTTTCAAAAGCATATTATTGCCTAAAGCTTTAGGTATCAAATGCTATATGTATATACATAATATATGCACTTTCCTTAATTTTATTACCCTTTTCCTCAATCTCTCAATTTGTTTAGTGTAAAAACTAAAGAGATGTGAAATGTTATTTATAAAGAAAATTATAGGAGAAGAGTTGGTAGGTGTCTAGGGCCAATGACGCACATGCAAATGATGTAGCATCTAACTTGTCTCCTAGACCTATCTAAATTGCTGATCCGGTCAATGAACTACTTGTGAAGCTTTCAACGTTCTTACTAAAAATACCTTGAAAACGGTATATGAGAGTTTGTTCTGAACTAGACAACATACCTTTCGCACCCCACTCTATCTGGTCTTACTAGTTTTAACTTATTTCTTAAGGTTATACAAAGTTGTGCATGAAAAACGTAAAGGTTTCCTGAGTCTTAATCTTGGTAGAAGAAATGATATCTATACCAATGAAGCACAATTTAATTGGGTCACTCAATAGAAGTAGACAGTCCAATGAAGCACAAGTTAATTGGGTCACTCAATAGAAGTAGACAGTCTCTTATGCCACACACAATTCCACCCTTCCAAGGATTTGCATTGTAGTTCTCTTAATCTTTAGGATGATATGAGTCGGTTGCTGGATTATCATTTATTCTCCTCATTTTGTTAACATGATTTCACTGGTTTTCGAGGGAAAATTGCATGGAATTATCATGTACTTTTCTAATTTGGGATGTTCAAATTCCGGATCCAAGACAATTCATTTTAGACAACAACTACAATAGAAAGACATGACATGTTTATTTTCATTATTCAAGAGAATATTACTTCTGTTATGCCAATTGCTTGTTTTCTGAGAAAAGCAACAGATCAATTCAGAACACTCGAGACTAGTACTCGGGATAATTTAACCTAACCAACGTTTTAAGAATCATTAGTTGAATTTCTAGTAACAAGAAAGGTTCTAAAGATCAAAGACATGACTTTTTGTGATAAATCAAAGACATAATTACTATATCTATGCACCAAGTAGATCTTTAGTGGGTGGATGTGGGAGAAGGTGTACTAATGAAGACTTGCACATAATAAGTATCAACAATGGCATGACGTTTTAATATATGCACGTACTTATTGGACCTAAGCATCGAATTCCTCATCAGCAACATTTCTTTTTTTTTTTTGCTTTTGGGTTTTGTTTGTCTTGAATAACTAATCACTCCCAGTTGTCATTTCAGATTTTGGTATAATTTACAAGTCATTATGATAATGGATTCACCACTCTACCGTGATTTGTAACCCATCTTTGAGTGCTGCTTAGTGACTGCGCCAGTTTACAAGAAAAGAATATGTGCAAAGGAAACGATCACGCTAGTTAATCACTAGCTAACTCGGTTGAGTATTTCTTGAAATGTTTACAAGAAAAGAATATGTGAAAATGTGTTGGTGCATTTCAATCCACGATGATCACGCTAGTTAATCACTAGCTAACTTGGTTGAGTATTTCTCGAGTCATTTCAATGGTTCTGTTGTGCAGTAGCCCTTAACTCGATTTTCAAAGCACTAGGATATATTTCACCTAAACCCCTTCACAATATGAAGCTGAAATGAAAAATTTCCAATTCGGTGCCCTGAGTTGGTTACCAGCAAGATACCGCAAAGTTCACAGTTCACACCAAGTCACTTGGCTAGATCCTGCATGATTGACATGTGGTTATTTAATGATTGAATTAACAGTTAAACTAAACTGAAGTAGGTTGCTCCTTTTAACTAGATTCTGTCGACTGTTCCGCTAACACTTCGCAATCTCAGATTTAGTTTTTATCTCATGACCAATTGCATAATGAATGCTTAATCTGGCGTATTGAAACAAGCGAGCGATCGTGATTAATCAAAAGTTGGGACTACCTTTTTGCTGGGAAAAGAAACTACAACGGACTGTTATGGATTTATAATCGGAACACCAAAACATTTTTTAGCAGTCAAGTCAATAATATTGCTGTCATCCACCATATGCAAAACCCCTCGCTCCTTTTTCTTCGACTTCAATAATAAGGTTTCATGATTGTGCACATGTGGTGGACGATCAACAACAATCGAGACACGTGTTAGATCCATCCGCAATTGACAGCAGACTGGTCCTTCTGTTTCAAGCAGTCCTATTACCATTAACAAATTAGTTCTGATCTCTGTACATCATAGGATCCGATCAGGTGAATCCTTCTATTCCATTTTAGAGAAATTCAATGGAATATTACACCATCATGATAAATTGGAAGCGGGAGAATTGACTAACGTTTAATATAAATCTTCAGGATTTGATTCCCCTGAGCTTTGAACAATGATGGAGAATCATGGAAATGAAAGATGGGTTTGTTGTGGAACGAGGGAATTTCACATCTAGGGCATTTGGCTTTTATGTGTATACGCATAGTTGAGTAGATATAAGGTCGCACGTTGTACATGGACTAGAGATGCAAGTCACGTGATGAAGTCAAGAGGGCGTGTGAATTACGTAGGAATAATAACAATGAACAATTTAAAATACACGAACATGGACATGGATGAAGGGACTTAAGCTAGAGTCCAAATCTTCTATTTAATTTAACCGTATCTTATTTTGTCTAAGATAAAAATGACATTGTTATTTGTTAAATTTTAAAGATGCACTTACTCTTGTACTCTTTTGTCTTATTAGCCAAGCCGTGAATCAGCCGATGTCCTCTCACCTCTCACCTCTTCTTCAGAAATTAATGAACTGAAGCGTTTACCAAGAGAATGCACAGTCGTGTAACCTAATGCAAGGTTGTGCAGCCTAACTCACGGGTGTGCATGCTAACGCACGGGCGTGCGTTAGCCTGATCATCAAGAACCAACTTTACTGTTGAGATAATTAGGTTAAAATCACCCGAGTTACTTCTAGCAAAGCTATCATGGTTTGCATACTACTGAACTTAACATTTCTAATAAGTTTTCCTTTTTTGGGATTGTCATGACTCTTCTTATTGGATCAGCAACTGGTGCAATCTGAAGTGCTGCATCTTTCCCACTTGAGGTTGGTCGAAAGTACATGCAAGCTGAGGCATTGAATGAGAGGCGGTACCAGAATATGCTTCATGCTCTTATGAGCAGTCTTGAGAATGAAGGACTACCAGGTTTGTACAGAGGATTGGGTCTAAGCTGTATGAAGTTAGTCCCTGCTGTTGGAATTTCTTTCATGTGCTATGAGGCATGCAAAAGCAAGCTGATTGCTAAGGAGGAAGAATCATAAGACTCAAAAGTGGGAACTGATTACTTGGAGAAGCTATACCTCTAACTCGACTAGGCCTTTCAAGGGGAAGAAGAAACAAATGAAGTTATCCTGCACCGCAGAAGACTGCCTCTCTGTCACGATCGTGTCTGCGCACGATCGTGCAACTACATACGATTACCTCTTTATCACGATCGTGAAATTACAGATGATTACCTCTCTGTGACAATCATGCTTGTGCACGATGGTGACAGGAGGAACTTGCAAAAATCAGGTAAAACACGAGCTTTTAAGTGGTTTGACCCTCCCCTTGACATATAAAGAAGGCTCAAAACCCTAGAAGCCTCCATCTATCGGCAGACACACCAAAAAAATAGAAAAAGTGAGACTTTTGGAGGCTAACCAAAGAGGCAAATACAGAATCTATCTTGGAAAAGTCGCTACAACATCAAGCTTCAGAGTTTTTTTCCAGCTTTTTGGAGTAGAGAGGAGGGGTTTTTTACTTTACCCTGTTTTTATTCTTTTCTCTTTATAACTTTTAATGTGAAAAACATGGATTTTGTTGGATTGTTCACGAATATGGGTAGCTAAACATTTTGTAGGAGTTGTTCTTGAATTATTTGTGAAACTCTTGTTATTTTTGATGCAATGAAAGATGTTTTTTGATATTTTTTGTGCTTATACCATACAAAAGACCGAGAGGGTGAGTGTGGTTATTTGAGATTGGTAGTGTAACGAGAGTTAGCTCCCAATAGAACTAATAAATATTCAGGTTTTTCCAAATAGTTGAAGAGAGATCTTAGCTGTTTGTTAAAAATCACCTATAAGAGCACTTAAAATCTTGTTGAAGGATCAGGAAAAGTTGGTAAGTCTAGAGATAGGATAACTAATTCTAATACATTCAATTAGGCTCAACCAATTACGCATTGAGAGAGGGTAGTTGAACATTAGAAAATCTTGGGTTAAGCATAATTGGATCAAGAATATAAGAGGGAAGCAAAATAGGGATAGAGTGACTCCTAATTTTAAACCTTAGCGTTGAAATTACTGCACTTTGTCTTAATTGGGTGTTCATTGCTAGCTTAATTAATTCTCATTTAATTTCAAATTTGTAATCTTTTGAAATTGTTTTCTTAAACAAAGCTTGACCTAAATTGAATGGTGACTAACATCAATCTCTGTGGGACGATATATATTTTTAACTACAAGTAACGACCCGTATATTTGTGATTTTTGACGTAAAATTAATAGTTTGATTTGCGAACGAACATACCACCAAAAAGAAAACTGAATATAAATTCATTCGGTTAATATATTCCTAGCATCAATAACGTCCACAACTAATGAGCACAAAAATTAAAAATTTCTTCACCTACGGAAGACAAAATTGAAGAAAATGAGTAATAAAGTTCATTGATCACTAAAGATACACATAAAATAAAACAAAACAGGCAAGTAAATGGTCATTTTTCAACTCTGTTCCTCAGCGTCCACAAATTCCCTCTCTTCAGTAGCTGTCGCCATCAGTTCATCAAAGTTTTTGAACTTTCCAAGTAAAATCTCAATCTAGAGAAAATTCACATAAAAAATCAATCACTTAATGCAGGTAAAAACTCTGAATTAAAATCATAAAAAATCACACTGGAAGCTTGAAGAAATGCAACATCATGGAAATAAAATGTAAATTGACACCACTACAATAGATAAGGTTATTGGCGATGAAACAAAACATCGCTAAATATTAAAAAATCGTTGTAAATATTAATTTGCGACAAAAAATAATCATCACCCTAATGGTCGCTGAATCCTGGTATCAAAACAATATCCATGACGTTTTCTTAAAATCTTCGCAAAAAGGTTTTGGATATAGAATAATTTCGTCGGTAAAACATAAAACCAAGGAGAACGAAAAACATCGCATATAGGATTTTACGACGTATATGTTTTGTAGATAAAAGCTTTTACGTACTAAACCGTAGTCGTAGGTAATTATTTTTAGTGACGATTTCTTTTAGTAGCAAAATAGTTTTAGCTTCTAATTTTTTATTATAGGTAAATATTTTTAGAGACACTTTTGTAAATATAGGTAACAATATTTTGTAACGATTTTTGTTGGTAGCTAATAGTTTTTAGTGACAATTCTGTTTTTGTAATATAATAGTTTTAGCTACTAATTTCTTGTTATAGGTAAATGTTTTTAAAGACATTCTTATAAACGTAGGTAATAAATTTTTGTGACGATTTTGTTTTGGTAGCTAATATTATTTGGTGGCAAAATTTTATTTTAAATTTCAATATTATTATAAATTTTAAAAACAAATTTATTTTAATTTATTACAATTTTTATTTTAGTGTTAATGTAAATATGTTTGGTTAACAATAGCAGACGTGAAGATCCCTCATGACTAACAGATGATGTTGGTAAAGGTTGTTGGTGACTTTCTTCATTCAAAGATGCAATTGTTGGTTGTTTTGTGAGAGAAACTTCTTCGGTCATTACCACCGTTTTTCCTTTGTTTGTACCAGGTGCCATTATAATGAATCTGTGTAAAACAAAATATGAACATAATGTATAATCTTAACTCAAACATCAAATTTCCATATGAATATAAAGAGATCAGCAGTCAAATACTAAACATTTGGCATAACATTCCACAAAAACATAAGTGAAACATTAACAATATGCATCTAGTCATCGTAAATTAACATAAGTAAAACATCAATAACATAAGGCAATTATGAACATAACATTTCAAACAATAC
>JANQBM010000004.1:29015659-29029424 GCA_025594535.1 Erythroxylum domingense
TTGTGATTATTATTTATTATTATGATTTTTAGAGTCAGGTTTAAAAATATACAGTACAACTGTACAATATAATAATGGACTATTTTGCAAATTTTAAAAAATTTCAGGGACTATTTTATAAATTTAATTATCCGAAACGGTACCCGGTAATGACCGGTACCGGTACAGTACCGTACCAATGCCCAATCCGATACTAAATTCGGTACAGTATTCGCAACATTGCCCATTACTATTCATCAAAGAAGTAAACTTAATATAGATATAATTTTTTTATTTTTATTAGCTGTTAAAAATTAATCATCACTTTATTTTGTTTATAATGCTACTTTTATTATCTTACAGCTACTTAGTAGGACTAATTTGAAAGTGATGTTCTAAAATTGCAAAAGTTTACATTTCAAATGATTATGTAAGTGCAATATGATGTGAAAAGAATTAAAGTACATTTAAATTCATCCATTATAAGAAAAAGAATATATTGAAGCACAAAAGAACGAATGACTTAGTTTTTATTTGATACAATTTAAAGCTTGAAGAAATGTAAGTTATTATCATTATTAAGTTTAATATAATATCTTGTAATTTTTTAATAATTTAATTATATTTATTTACTATGACTCTTAATAGAATAAGTTGGTTTGAAGATCCAATTTATCTTGACCATATTAATCATTAAGCAAATCAAGTTTCTGAAGGACCGGGTTTAATACATGAGAGTAATTTAGAAGATAATCTTAGATAAAAAAATATTGATATATTATTTGATGAAATAAATTTAAATGATAATAATGATAATACTCCTCAATAATCAGAATTTTGTACCAATGAGAACTTGAAGTCAATCCAATTTGAGCTAGTTCTTAATTAAATAAAATTGCAAGTTTTCATTTTTCTTCTTTTAATTTTATTTATATTTAATATGTATATATTAAATTCTATATATATATATATATATATATAATATAAATATAATTGTAAATATTTTATTTTAGGTGGCACCTCTAGTTAGTTATTTCTTCCATATGAAATCTTACTATAAATTATAATACTTAAAGAGTCATGGATATTTTTTATTTTTAGTTAATTTTTTAATTTATTATTATTTATAATATATTAAAATTATAACATTTGAAGAACTTTATATTACATTTAACTTTACATTTGTATAATAATTAACTTTTTCATCTTAATTATAGTTATTATTTATATATAAAATGTGCAAAAAAATTATTAATAGAAACAAATAAATTATTATTATATTAAATTTATATTATTATAATTTTTGAAATAAGTGATATGAAATTATAAATTATTCAGTACAATACATTAAAGACCTATTTTAAATATTTTAAAAATTGAATATTTTACAAATTTAAAAAATTACTGAAAATAATACCCAATATTGCTGCAATATCAAAATCAAATCAAATAACAGTACTACAGTATTTATAATATTGATCACACCTACTCGGTATGAAATTCATAACATCAATCACGCCTATGCATTCGGGTGCAATTATTGTAGATTTCAAGTCCATTACGAGCAAACAAGCAGAAACCCACGGGTGTAAGGTGGTCTTACCTCATTCACTACAATTAATATTATCTACTTCTCCTTTTTCCACTTACCAAAATGTACGCTTAAATGAAGTTTAACTATGTGTAGTCATTCATTATCTTCTCTGTTTTATGTATTTAGGCATGCTGATCTTATTTACACAAAGTAATTTCATGCGGATGATCAACAAGTCTTAGCTTGATTGGTCGATCCCATTCTAATGAAAAAATCGTTAGCATAAGCGACAACCAACAAAGTGGAGAAGGAATGGAATAAACATATATAATAAAAACAGTAGTAACCAGATAAACTAATATAAAAGTACATAATTTCTAACCAGTCTCATGGAGAAAATGCTCCAACAATAAGATTGCGCAGCATAAAAAGGGGCTGCTGAGCCTGAGGTCCTACAAATCTAGCTATCAGACAGGATAACAATTTGTCAGTAAAATCAGATATGCCACAACAAATTGCACAAATAGAATTAGTCACTCATTTGCCTTGTCAGCCTTGGACCCTACTAATACCTGAAATGGAGATTGTCTTTCAAGCTAATAAGCACCAGATTTCATCTCAGGAAACTCTTTTCCAATGAACCAAGAACCTGTCAGACAAATAACATACCTTGCACATCCTCTTCGCTAGGAAGAGACACGTTGATGTCAGGAGAAGGTCTCTGATTCGATGTAGGCTCTGTTCCATTCAAACAGACACTATTGAAGTTCGTAGCACTTGGTATTTGTTGTTTTTCATTTATGTTGCTGTCTGTTCCGCCATGACTATGCACTAGTAATGGAGCACAAGCAGGTTGAATGCCCATGTCTATTACCGATGCAGGGGCCTGTGAGATTGGGCTTGCAGAGGTCACATAACCTGGGGGACTGGAGACTACAGATGCCGTTGTATGCTCGCGATAATGCTTCCTTTTCTGTACTTTGAAGCCATTTGGCATGAAGCTACCGATAACAATCTATGCAGACAGAAACCAATGTCAACGTTTGCAGAATATGAGTGAATTTAATAGTGAAATTGAAAATCATCAATGGTAAAAACTAGATTAATACTCAATCGTAGAAATCTAGATCCATAGATTAATGATTAAATTAAATGAAGATGAGGGCTTACTTGGATAGGACTAGCAGCAAGTAATAATCCGGCAACACCACCACCTATAACACGACCATCAGGACCAGCCAATGAAACGCTTAAACCACCAGTCCTATTCCGTACACCACCAGTTTCAGTTACTGTGAATGACCCAGATAGAGATAGTATTTCAAATCGGCCCTGCAAAAGTATAAGAATTAACATTCTCAGCAAACGGTTCTGTTAATTAATGTGTTTTGTACTTAGTGGTTATTTGACAACTGCTCTTAGCTGAAAATTTTTTCTACTATTTTTTTTTTCAATTGCAAATGACCTAGTAAAGAGAGAATGCATAACAAAATTAGAGAGTTAAAAGACCAAAACCATGCCTCGTATGTTAAGATACCACCAGAAGAGCCTGGTTGGCGAATGGTAACATTAGAAACAGCTCCATTGGCTGAGAGAACACAAACTCCTCGAGGACCCTTCTGAGAAAATGAGAGGATTTTGCCTGCAACATCCTGCAAGTACCAGTGAAGTGACCAAAATGAGGTGAAGCGTTCTTAAATTGTCACCACCGCAAGCACTAAAGACAGTAGATTGGCAAAGCAAAAGAAGCATAAATATCAATGTACTACCTCTCCAGTATTGACAGTTACCACGTGAGGAGTGAAGTCCCCTCCTGCAGTGTTTGCAAACAGCTCACCTCCACAAAACAAAAACAGCATATAAGTCGAAGTTAATCAAGCTTCAAAATGTACTTTGTCCATTTTTGTTCTGAACAAAAAGGTTTCGGGATTGGAGAAGCACTATTCTCTTTCAGGAGGTGCAGTACCAACTCTCTTTGTTTTCTTTCAAAACCAAAACCCTAAAAACCTAATTTTATGTATGTAAAGCCAGAAAAAAGGACGAAACTTGTTTCAATTTATTGAAATTTAATTAGCTAAGGACTTCTGTATGACTTTTGAGCTTAAACAAAAATTATTTGTTCATTCCCTCTAGTAGAAAAACCCAATAAACTCGCATGCTGATCATTTTTCTTTTTCCTTATAATAGAATATAATTAAACAAGGTAGGTCTAGGTCGGTTGGTGATAAAATTATGGGACATAAGAAAAGGACGATAAGTTTGAAACTTTCGGCACCGCTTTCATTCCATAGAAGGAAATTGATTATTATACTAAAATATGCATTAGCTCGCCAGAGGACCTCAAAGTTAGGCTTTAGGCTCTTTTCAGTTCACATTTTATCAGCAATCAAGCAGTACTTGCAAGGCACGACACAAAGCAAATCTTAACAGTTCATAGAATCACTTTTTCATCACCCAACAGTCTTTTTAACTTTTTCCATTTTCCAGAAACCCCCAAAACATAAAAGCAAAAATAAAAAACATTACTACGGTTCCTTGAAACTCACCTAAAGAAGCAAGAAGCTGCCAGTTGCCGGAACCCGGAGGCCGACCACGACCTCTTTTTGACGACGAGAAAGACTGGTCGGACAGCGGAGACGACGGCGAAAAAGAGAACCCCGCCGGCGAACTTACCACTCTAGCTTGCTGTAACGTCGCCGGAACCCTAAGGTTACCGTCTGCATCATACTTCCTCGGCCTTCCTCTCTTCTTTTTCCCGAACAAATCCACACTACCACCCCCACCACCACTTCCGCTTCCTATAGTCGCCGGCGTTGCTGTACTATTACTGGTTATGTTCTCTGCAGCAGCAGCCACGTTCATGTTCACTTGCGGAGGACCAGTCGTCATCACTGCCACGCTGCTCACCGGCGTTGGCGAGTCCGCCTCCGAGTTGTTCCCCAGCGACCCCGAAAGAGTGCTCTCCTTTTCCTCCATCAAACCTGTGTTTAGTGAAGTTGTAGAGAAAAAGAGAGAGTGGGTGTTGAGTAGAATTTGAAGCGAAGATAAGTAAAGTGAAGTAGAGTTTGAACAGAGAGAGAGGCACTGCAAAATGGCGCCAGAGTCGAAGTTGTAATGCGTAATTTATTTTCTCTACTACTTCTTCTCCTCCTTTTCAAGTTTAGCGCTTGTTGTATTAATGGGGGAGAAATAGGGCCTTGGAAACTTTGGTCGTTGTCTTGTCTGGACTCCACAATCCTTTGTTCACAATTACTATATTACCCCAAACTCAAAAAGTGGAAACATCATATTTAACCTTTTTAATTTGGGAAAAGGAGATTCAGAGTCTTCACAGTTCACTCGCTAGATTAATGTATTGAAAGTGGAGGAGTGTTGAGGTAATTTTTTTAAGTCTTGGAGCGGAGGACATAAGGGGCAGTTTAGTAAAAAGGAGAGGAATACATATTTGAAGGCAATCTTGAAATAACCAGATATTTTTATTAGAAAAAATAAAATAGAAACCTTCTCCCAGTCAAAATAGTGATGTGCTGTTAAAGCAAGAAACCCGCCATAAAATAATGCTTTTACTTTTCTCTGATTTTAATAATAGTAAGCCAGAAAAAGTACAAATCCCAAACTTACGTTACTGACCATTATTGTAATCTGGAATTGCAAGTTAATAAAGGTCGTTGGGGCACCCTTCATTCATGCCCCTATTAATTAAGCTCTTCTTTTAACACATTAATATATTATTAAGCATTTTCTGTCAGAAAATACACAACTTTCAATTTTAATAATGTTCTCATATATATAGTGTTTTTTTTTTCATTTATTCATGTAGTTATTTAAAAACATCTTTAATGTTCTCATAATATCTAAATGAATATATATTTCAAAAGGAGAAAACAAAAAGCAAAAGAAAATAGAGAAGGAAGGAATGGTAATTACTGATTAGAACTACACAAAGAATGACAAAAATCCAATTCCCCGTCCTGCAAAAAGCAAACCGTTTCATAAAAGCTGTCGGTGAGACCGTTGACGGCCTGGACCGTACATCACACGCAAAAACCATACACATACACTGCTTGAGTATAGTATAAAAGTATAAACGGTTCCTGATTCCCTGCGTCAGTCCTTCGTATCCAGTATATGCTCCTGCTCTAACCTCCGTATATATATGGTGAACCTTCTAATTTTGATGAATATGGTGAATAATGTGGTTCAAGGTAGGTGAGGTGAGGAAGCATAATAGAAATGATTCTACGTGCCAACTCTGTATTGATTAAACTCGTACAAAATTTGAATCCTCTTTTTGATTTATGAATAGTTAGTTAGGTTGTATAAGAAGGATTAGGTTTTGATAATAACGATCTTGAAAAGTCATTTTACTTAGAAATGAAGGGTATAATTAAAAATGAGGAAAAGAGGGATTGGTTGAGAAAATGACAGATGTTATCTTACATTAATATTGTGGTTGTACAATAGGTAAGAGTTAGTTGTTTTGCCCCAATTTGATGATGGACAATTAAAACAACTCCACCAAACACGTTTACTTCTATTAAACAAATGAAACACAAGGAATTAAGTAGCGGTGATCTTGGGACTGGGACATGTAGATTACTGAAATGGTGAGTAACTAATAATTTAAAACCACGTCAAAAGGTAAATATTTTTCAGTAATTGTTAGATAAAGGAAATACTCTCCAGGAGAAGCATAATCATATTGAAATTGTCTACTTTTGGCCTTCACATTTTATTTCTTTATATTTTTTAAATGTTATTTCTTAATCAATTATATATTTGGTTAATAGTACGATAAGTTAGTATTAAATTAAAATCTTATACAACAATTAAATCAATTTTAGTATTAAAATATTAAGATTTATTTTGACTTTTATTTTATTCATATATTAAATTAAATATTGTTGAATTTGGTAGGTTTTTTGACTCGTGCAGTCTGACCCCCTTCAGGTATTTTTCATTTATCTGCTGTTTTGTTTTTTTTCTGTAACCTACATTATTCGTATATTGTCTCATTTACACGTGGATCTACTAGAAACAACCTTTTTATTGTGTAGGGATAAGGCTACGTACTACAGGACCTCTCCAGACTTCACTTTATTACCAAATTTTGGACTGAGTGATAATGAAGACGCTAATAATAATAATTGTTGAATTTCAATGCAATAATATTTTTATTTAAATCTTACGATATGGTTTTATAATCTTTTAAATAGAAGGTAAGTATTGAAATAATAAGTAAAATTGTTCTTTTCTAATCATAAAATCACACAGTTTAAGTTTAAAAAATAATCGATCTACAAAAATATTTTATTTTGCAAAAGAGAATTCCAATTTGTGTTTTTATAGAAAAAAAAAGAGGTTTTCATTTCCACGGTAAAATGGCTACATAAGCTTTTTCGTTTTCTTTTATTTTCTCGAGGTGCAATATAAGCCAGTAATTTGACTCTTTCTTCAGTTGTCATAATGGTCATTAGCAAGTGGCCCAAATTCAAATTTTTACTTTCCTTTTCTATAAAAAGAAACAAAGAATTGAAAGTTGTCCAATCCCTGTTGATGCTAAGGGATAAGGGACAAAGCACAAAGAAGATATTCATGAATTATATACATAGATAAAAAATCTCTAATTTTACTGTAAAAAATTAGTAATTAAATAATCAAACTTTTCATTTTTAAATTATAACCTAAAATTAGTATTTTCGGTAACATTTCTGATGTGGTTTATTATATAAGACAAAAATTCCCCCGTCAGATTTAATTAAGTTTAATTAATTTAGTTTAATTAAATTACATCTTTGTATCATTAAATTCTAAGTCAAGCTTTGTTATATCTGTGTAAAACGACAACGATAAAATTTTTAACAATTTGAATGAAATTCTAATTTGTCATCCTAAATTCTCTTTTTTTTTTTTTGCGAGAACGAACTAATTTAGAGTTTTACAATTCAAGCGATTTAGGAATTTCAATTTCAAAACGACTTAGTTTAGTTAAATTTAATTATAACAGTTTCTATATTATGTAACAAGACAATTCAATAATGTTATCAAAATATCAACATTGAATTATAATTTTAAAAAATTAAAAATTTGAGTATTTAATCACTAATTTTTAAATTCAGACTGTAATTATAAAATTGAGTAAAATTTAAGTTTTTTTTTAATTAGTTCTTATAAATATAAACTGACGAGTGAGTTTTTTTTATGTAACCTGATGGTAACTTTGTAGCACTTATTGTTTATATGAATAAAATTGAGGTAAGATAGCTTAAATTTAAATAAGAAGAAATATTGTTTATACTTACGTAGTGTGTCCAAGTTTTCCTTGATCTAAAAACAACCATTAGCATTTAAATCATGCTTTTGATTTTCGTACCGTACTGATACTCATACCGGTCAAATTTTAGTACAAAATTTGAGATTTATATATCGAATATAAATATCGATGGGTATTGGTAGGTACCAAAAATTTTAAAAATTTTAGGGACTAAATTGAAAAATTTTCAAAATTTTTTAAAAATTTGAATTCCACCCCCTTTATTAAAAACTTTTTAAATTTATTACTTAATTAAACTTTTATTCTGATTTTTTAATTTTTATTACTAATAATAATTATACATTAAATAAAAATTAAGAATTATTTTATTTCAATTTATTTTAATCTTTTATATAATATTTATTAATAAAGTATTAATAAAAATATTTTATTTTTAAAAATAAATAATTNNNATTAAATTAAATTAAGATATTTATAATTTTAGTAATAATTAATTTTAATTAATTAAATATATAATATATTTAATTGAAAGTAAATTGAATAATATATATTTTGTTTCATGCTTCAATTTTACTTAGTTATTTTCTTATCACGAACTCTTGTTATTATGATAATGGACTATTTTGTAATTTTAAAAAAATTTAATGACTACTTTATAATTTTAAAAATAACCAAATAAGGCATCTAATATTGATCGGTAGTATAAGAAGTAAACAGTAATTGGAAAGTAAGTTAAGTACTAATATAATATTATACCAAAAATCAATCCACTACTGAATTTGATACGTAACTTTGATTTAAATAAGGATAATCATAAAGAAAAGAAAGAAAAAGAAAAGGCCCACTTCTAAACAAAGCATCGGCTTTGACGTGAACGTTTAGATTTTCTCAACCACCATTAATAAAACTCCACAAGTTCTTTTCTTTTTTTTTCTCTAATTCCACAAAGAAAATTTCGTAATATATTTTTATATAATTTAATTTTAAATAATATTTTGCCCTTACAAAAGCTTGTGCGTTAAAAACTTGTCTGTACTTAGTTTGGCCCGTTGCAGGCCTATCATACCATATCATATAAATTGAACATATAAAAATAATAAATTGCAGAACGTGATGGAGTATTGAAAAAGAGTTATTCAGTAGTGACATGCATGTGAAGGGTAAAAGAGTTACAAACACAATGTGTATTATGTTCTTTCTCAAATTATTTTATTCTTCATTGACAGTTCCCTTCCCTGCCACCCAATTTTTTTAAAAATAGAGAAAATATGGGGAGTTTAAGTTTTTTCCGAAAACAGTGCATTAGAGAGAAGCAGTATTTGATAAGTCCCAATAAAAAGCATCCAAATTGAGAGGAGAGAAGAAAAAAGAGAAAGGGACCTGTGTGGGTTTTTATCAACCTGCACAACTATAGAGATATAGGGAGGGGACCATTCTCGATATTTGCTTAGAGAAATATTAAATGAAGTAAAGTTGATAATTAAATTAAATTAAATTAAATCCCATTCCCATGTGGGTTGATTCCGCTCAAGACTCAGTCACGCCTGCTCCAAATCTCCATTTTATTTTTGTTTTCTCAGTTCATCAAGTATCAACCTACCCTTAAACCTTTTTCCCAACCTCTTATACCATTCGCACTTAGGCCCTCCTAAACCTACACTTAACAGGAATATAGAAATTGCCTATTTGTAGGTAACAACTGGTTTTGTAATTTCTGTTGACTGCTTGTGGAACTACTTGTTAAATTTGACATGCTTGAAAGTAACTTGTACTTGGGTCAAAGAGTCATCATTCGGGACGCCCCCAACAATTATCTCTTCCACATGCTAGAGAAGAAAAACATTAAAGTTGGATTATTATCTATATATATAGATGCCCTTTTGAAGGTTGATGACAACTGTCAATAAAGCAGATAATTCAATCCATGGCATGACCATTTTTATTTCACAATCATAATTACTTCAAATGTTGGAATGAATTGTGGAGGTTACTAAATTGATAGACTCCATACACCAACCAATTTTCCTTTTCATTTGTCGTTAGTGAATATGCACATATCATTAAAATGTTAAATACATCTACGGATAATATTTGTACGGCCCGTTTTACACTGTTGAAGCTTGTGTGATAAGGTCATTACATCGTCATCATTCACAGACACAAAATAAAACAAATAAGATAAGATCGTAAATCTAGCAATTAAGTCTAGGTTAATATTATATAATAAATATGAGATTGGTAGTATTATATTACCAATATCAATGGGGTCATCAGATTTGGAATTATGTTCGTCTCTTCTGTTGTTGAATAGAACCAAAGAATTTCTTGTAGAATTGGGATATTCTTCAAGTACATCATCATCATCAACATCTAGTCGATTACAGGAACTACATAAGTATTGGGTTTTATATATGACCCTCAAAAAGTCAAAATGGGCCAAGTGCCCTAGTTACTATCGAAACGGCAAATGCCGAATTTGTTTCACAACGGTTGGATTTGCATAATCCTTATAAATTCTCTAACTTGCCTCAGTTTTACAATATCGATAAGGAAGTTCCTCTTGCGTACGTTTCTGTTGTGATCATTGACCACAATAACTATTTCTTAATTTATGTCGCCCAATCTCCTATAACCAACACCTCAAATTAGACAAAGTATCTTAGAGTGTCTCGTCAGATATGAACAACTGAATTCGTGTGCTCAGAACTTTTCTTTTTCTGGATTTCAATGCTTGAACATGCACTCCAGAGGAGATTTATTTATAGTCTAATGTACAACTGTTTAATTGTTGTTTTATACATTAAACTGCACTTTTAAAGCTTTGTTAAGTTCATAATTTTTTTGTTAAAAATATTTCTTGTTATCGGATACACTGGTGATCTCTAGCTTTTTATGTTCAAGTTTGAAAGAGCTGAAGTCTTAATCTCTATACCAATATAAGATTCAAGGTAACTTAACCTTTAAACTCAATGTTAGAAAGTTGATATATAACTCAAGTCACATAATTCAACTAGAATCTTGAAACAAATATGTATACAACACACTCAAACGGCTCGAATCAAACTAATTTTGAGTGCGATTTCCATGTTACGTCCTGAAGAAAAGAAAAGGAGGAAGACTAGATCCAGAACGAGAAGAGTTGTAACCTAGTCAATGAGTAATGTAAAATTGTTGCTGTCAAGCATTAGCTCAGGAACTGATCCTGACGCGTATGACATTGAACTACTCGAAGTTTCAGTTTGTCGTTGCCTCATTGTCTCCATCTTTTTGTTACACTCTTCCGTTAAAATTGTTCTAGTCTCTCCCGTCTCTTTTTTTATATGATGACACTAGTCTTGTGGAGGTTCGATCTTACACAACTTCATTCTTCATAACTCTTTACATTGAAGCAGTAAAGTTTACATGAGATTTGATTACATGTACCTATCGTTGTTTACAGGGCTGCCACGACTTTACTTGTATATTTAGTGTTGAGCGTGCTGCCTATTAGTGAGATCATTTCGGACTCTCGGGTTGGCTAGAACTGTGTTTTGCTGGTTTTCTGTTCCTCGGTTCTCCAAGTTTTGGATTCCTGACATGGACTGAGCAATTTATGTTCTATTGGTGATAGTAAAAGCCAAGAACAATAGCAAGTCCTTGAATTTTATTGGAGGTTTGTGGTTTTGATTTAGTTGTTTCATTATATAGAATTGCTGGTACTTCAAATCCTAGTCGAGTAGTTGCCAAAAAGAACAAAAAGAAGAAGAATGGAATGAATGAAATGAAAAAACAGCTTTCGTATCGAAATAGCCATACACTTTAAAAGCACTAGAGATGATTTTGCGATATTCAACTCCTTTAATGATATTATGCTTAATGCTCTATTCTTCCTACCTTGTTTTGAACCTTTTTGCAGATTCTGTAGCCATCTCTTGTATTTACATGCAGCGTTCACAAGTCATTCACCATGAGGAAAGACATGGTGACTGACTCAAGGTTTTCTGTTCTGCGGAGGCATTCAGGGAAGGGCACTCCAGAGACAGCCAAGATGAAAATTGGAATAATGGCATTTGAAGTTGTGAGCTTGATGTCCAAGATCGTTAACTTATGGCATTACCTGAGTGACAGTGGGATGTGTGGATTGAGGGAGGAGTTCGTAAATTCAGTTGGGATTAAAAAGCTTGTCTCAGATGACAGTAATTACCTAATGGAACTTGCTTTAAACGAGATCATGGAGACTTTGGTACTCCTAGCAAGATCAGTGGCTATGTATGGGACGAAGTGCACCGACCCTTTTTTCCGTCGTTTTGGGGATTTTGTGAATGACCCAATTCAGAATCATCTTCAATGGTCTAGGTGGAGTTATAGACTTAAGAAAATGGAGAGGAAAGTTAAGAAAATGGAGAAATTTATAGCAATAACCTTTCAATTATCTGAAGAGCTGGAAGTTCTTCCGGAGCTTGAGCAAACATTTAGGAGAATGCAGGCCAATGACTGCATAGATAGACGGAAGTTGCTTGATGCTGAGCAGAGGTTAATACTCCATCGCCAGACGGTGACATATCTGCAAGAGATGTCTCCATGGGGTCGAACATATGATTACGTTGTACGACTCTTGGCAAGATCACTTTTGACAATACTCGAGAGAATCAAACATGCCTTTGAGATTAATCACCTGACACTTGTGGAACACAACAACAAAAGCGAACAGATGAATTCCGACATTCTTTCTCGTTCCCATTCTTTTGCTGTTGTTATGCACACTGCAGTACATCCTTCAGAGTACATTATGAATGGTTTACCTCCAACTCCAGGACCTCTTGGGAAGTCAAGATTGATGTCAGAACTCAGTGCTGAGACGGCTAAAGCATTCAACAGGCAACAAAAGCTTCTGCAGCAGTTGTCCACACTTAATGGGAAGAATAATCTTCCGAAGACCAAACGGATGGCACATGTAGGACCTATCAAAGGATATATGGCTAGTGAAAAGGATCTTACTTTCGCGCGGCGATGTAAGTCATCCGTGAGCGGTCCGATGAAGATCCTGGGTGATTATTTCAAAAGCTTTGAAGCTGAAAATGCAAGTTTGGTATCTATTTCTTTTAGCAACAGAATCTACTGTAAATTAGCTGTCTTAAATGCGAAGAAACGAATGTTTGTTGCCCCATCTTCTACTCTTGGTGATGCTGCTTTGGCCTTTCACTATGCAAATTTGATTGTGTTAATCCAGAGACTAGCTTCATCGCCTGACGCAATTGACACAGATACACGAAGCGATCTGTACAATATGCTACCAGGAACTTTGAAAGCTTCTTTGAGGTCCAGGCTCAAGATATACGCCAAATCTCTTGCCCCTTCTATCTATAACGATTCTCTTGTAACAGAGTGGAGAGTAGCTCTTGCAAGGATATTAGATTGGTTGTTGCCACTAGCACTTAACACGATACGCTGGCAAGCTGAACGTAATTTTGAGAGAAAGCAGGAGGAGCTTGGAACAAATGTGCTTCTTGTGCAGACCCTTCATTTTGCCAACCAATCAAGGACCGAAGCTGTAATTACAGAACTTCTGGTGGGCCTCAACTACATATGCAGAATCAGTGAAGTAGCTAATCGAAATATTCTTCCAGAGTTCTCCAGGTGGAAACATGATTATGGCTACATGGGGGAAAGGAATGATCACTTGTAAATTCGTGTAGTCGATTCATGCAAATTCTGCCAGACCATGCTTCTAGGTCCAATTTTCTTTGTGATGAGCAATTACTAAATGATATAATCGTCATGCTACACTTGCGAACACCAGATAAAGCTCGGATCTTCCGGACTTCTGACTGATTCATATATTTTCTGTAACATAAAACTTTCAATGATCTAAGAAATGCAAAGGATTTAAGCATTTTTTAACCAGTCAAAAGAACATCATCTAAAAGCATGTTTTCAATGCGTTTTAGATTTGGGGATGACGAGACACATAAACACCCAATCATTAGCAGTTCCTGAGT
>JANQBM010000004.1:29092029-29113825 GCA_025594535.1 Erythroxylum domingense
GTTTGATGTGATTGAATGCAAAGGTATTTTCTCTATTGAAGAGCAATCATAAGCGATAAATGAAATTAAATTGTATCGTGAAGGTCTAGAGAGTTTTCCTAGATCATCAGCAAAGAGAGAACTTATGATGAAAAAAATACAACAAGGCAAGTTTTAATGTTTTATACTTTTAATTCATTTTTTACTTATTAATAATATATATTTTTACCATAACTATTAATTTAACAAATAGATGAGTAGTAGAGATTATTCGATGACAGTGCCCCAACATTGAGAAAACTCACTATTAGGTTACTTAGTCAAACGACTTTTGTATCAGGTTGTGAACGTAATTGGCGTATTTTGAAGGTATTCATATAAAGAAACAAAATCGTTTGGAACATCAAAGACTTAATGATCTTGTTTACGTTACGTATAATCTGAGAATGAAGAACAGGTATTTTGTAATTTTATTTTTATTTCAATAATTTTATTTTTATTATTAACTTTATAATTTCTCTATTACGTGTTTAGAACGTTTAGTAAGAAGAGAACATATGATCCAGTTGATATTGATTGTATTAAACATACTGATTTTTGGATCGAAGAAGAAGAATCATCGCCTGATCTTGATTATAATGAACTTGAAAAGACGATATATGAAGAAAATGCATTTATCACAACGAATGAATTAAGAACATCTACTGATGGTTAGTTCATATCTTATTTTGATCATATTTAGGTTAAAATTATGTTGTATTACAAGTTTACAATTGAGGATAATTTCATATATTACTAATTTGTAATTTATTTTAATGCAGTAGAAGAAATTGATGCAAATGCTTTGGATGAAAGTGTAGTTTACGAATCTTTAAATAGCTGGAGAATTTGAAACTTTTGACGATGATGAGACACGACCTCCTTCAGAAATACAATTTTGAATTTTATTGTTATTTCAAGTTTTATATTAGACTCATATTTATTTATTATCAGTTCATTATATAATAATAGACATTGGTATATTTTTTATTTCAATAAAATATTTTATTTTTACTTATTCTTATAAGTTTTACTTCTTATTTATTATATACCGGTTTTATAGCAGTTCACTATCTATTGAATCTCTAAATCTTAAAACTTTCCTTTGATCAGTTTGATAACTAATCCGGTTTTTAAAACATCGGAAAAATCTTGCTTTTATACACGTTGATTCAAATTTTCATGAAAGGAGTTGGTATTAGGAATATTTCATTTGCAGGCCTGCTGGGCTTCAAAACTCAAAAAGGTTAAATTTTGGGCATTCTACAGAACAGGCCCGTCATAGAGGAACCATCTTTTCCCCGGGTCGGGTCTCACAGATAGGCAAAAAACTGCGGTGGGAGAGCTTACAGTGTCGAAGCAAAACGGAGACCGAAAATGGCGGCTTCTTCGAGAGGCATGGTAGTTTACAGGGTATACAGGGCACTGACGCGAGCTTTATCGCCACTGATCCGCATCCACTTTAAATGGCGGTTTTTTCACGGCCGTGAGCACCCAACGCGGTGGGCCGAGCGGTTGGGCCGGCCATCCGTCCGTCGCCCCTCCGGCGAGCTTGTGTGGTTTCATGCCGTTTCCTTAGGTTGTGATTGTTCTCATTTACTTAGTCTCATGCTCCTATCAGTTTTTGAATTTGAACTGTTTATACTTGGAATAATATTACTTTTTTCTTTATGTAGGTGAAGGAATGGCTGCGATTCCTGTCATTAAGAGGTGTGTGGATTGTAGGCCTGATTTGAACATCTTGATGACTACAGCAACGTTATCTGCATAGTGAGATTCCTAATTTCAAGTTAAGTTTCTAGTTTTTTTGTTTTTGGACTCAGAGAGTCTTCTTATGTTCTTTTGTCTCCTTGTTATGAATATGTAGTGAAGTTATAAAGAATCAGCTTCCAAGTAGCGTGTTGTACCAGGTACATAGATTTTATTAGTCGATTGTCTTTTATTTGTGTGGTTTTGTATGCCAAGCAGCTTTTGTTGATGATTTAGATTGCTAAGATTTGTTGCCTGTATTTGAGTGGAAAGATAAGATTTCTTTTCTTGTTTTATTAATTGAACCAGTTTTCACCACTTGATGTTCCTGCTGCTATGGATGCTTTCCTTGACTACTGGAAGCCTAATGCAATCATATTAATGGAGAGTGAGCTATGGCCAAATCTTGTCATGAGTTCTTCTCAGAGGGGTGTAAGTTATCTGTTCGAATGCATATGTGTTTACCTAAGATGTGAAATGATTGCAGCTTCTTGATTGCCTTTCAAATTAATGTTTCAAGGTAGAGGATTTTTTTTAAGTGAGCTACATTTGCTTGACTAATGGTATTATATATAACATGCTCACGGGCTAATGGTTACTCATTTTGACATTAACATAGCCAACTTTGACTATATTTTACTTTCTAGCATGTTGCTAACTGCTTATGGTCTTTGTGTACTTCTATATTGGTTTGCATTGCCACCAAACCACTAAATTCATATCCCATTTTTGTTCTGCAGATTTCACTAACATTGTTAAATGCTCGAGTGTCAACAAAGTCCTATATGTTGTGGTCAGAACCAATACTTCTTCCTCTGATTTCACTGATGTTGTCCAAGTTCTCATTGATTGTACCCCTGGTATGTATTCCTTTACATGATATATTAATTGTTTTTTGTATCTTGTGATTGGTTGTTGCTAATTATTTTTGTATGTCACAGAGTAATTTGCAGGCCATCCGCTTCCAACTTCTGCAGGCTCCTCCTTTTGTCATCAATTTTTCTGGTGATCTGAAATATGGTACGCTGATAAACGTTGCACAAAGTAACTTATGGAAGAAATTTGTATGTCAAAAAAAAAAAAGAGTTTATTCATTAAGCTGATGCCACCATCTAAATCCTTTTTAAGTGTTTCTTTACCGTTCATTGCGCTTCTTTAAGTAATTGCTGACTATGGTAATTGTGGCCTGACTTTTTCTGAACTTACCAGTGGTTTTACACAGCTGTAGGTTATGACTCCTCAAAGGGAGGTATACAGAGCATAGAAGAACTGAAAGTGGAGCTTGCCGGTAGGCCGGTTTGGATGGCTTCTTCAATACATAGGGGTGAAGAAGAAGGTTATTTCCTAATACCATTATGTTCTACTGCATTAAATTAATGGTTTTTTTGTTTTGCATGAGAATTATCTAAATAGCTAGTTGCTTACAATTTCACTTTCCTAGTTCCATTTTGTTGCCTTTTGAATTTCTTTCAATTTAGTTTATAAAAGAGATGGTCCTTCTCTTTTACTTTTGACTTTGTTTGAATAATTGCTAACTTCCATTTTTCAGTTATGCTACGGGTGCATAAAGTGGTCATGCAGAAGTACCCTGATTTGATCACTATTGTTGTGCCTCGTTACCCAAAACATGGACTAGAGATTGCTCAGGTATGAATCTTGTTCACAGTGCCAAGTAGTTCATATAAACCAAAATAGCTAAGTTTTCTCTGTTTCTCTGAGCAAGTGTGTATGCATGGGCGGCAGGGGCATGGTAGTGCTAATTTGAGCATTAATTGAATGTATGTTTGTATATCAATCATTCTAAACATCTCTTACATCATTTAATTTTTCAGTTCATAATAATAGTTAAAGGAAACATGTCTATCCAAGTGAAGATTATCTTACTATCAATATTGTTTTGCCCAAAGTAGGCTAATCCATGGCTTTTAAGCTTTCATGCTGTTGAGAATACCCACATGTAAGTGTCCCACATCGGAGAAAGAGGGGAAAGAAGACTAACATATAAGTCTAGTGGGCTACTCCACCTATTGCTGGTTGGTTTTAGGATGGAACCTTACTTGGGCTTGTGTGTGGTCTAACTTTCCTTCTCGTGTGGGCTTGTAGGCCCATTGCAAATTTAACTTGGTATCAGAGCCAAAGAAGATCTTGGCCTACTATTTGCCCCAGAGGGGGTCCGTTATTTAAGCAACTGGAGAAATAATTGAAGTCTGCATAGAGCAAGTGATCTAGCGGTATTGTTTGCCTCAGAAGGGGGCCTATTTGACCTCAATCAGAAGTTTAGCCCTGATGAGGATTGTCTACGTACCTTTCCAGATTGCCCAAGTGAAAAAAGACTCACATGTGAGGGGGAGTGTTGAGAATACTTATATGTGAGTGTCCCACATCGGAGAAAGAGGGGAAAGAAGACTAACATATAAGCCTAGTGAGTTACTCCGGCTATCGCCAATTGGTTTTAGGATGGAACTTTACTGGGGCTTTTGTGTGGCCTAACTTTCCTTCTCGTGT
Organism: Erythroxylum domingense; assembly: GCA_025594535.1. Lineage (NCBI taxonomy): Eukaryota > Viridiplantae > Streptophyta > Magnoliopsida > Malpighiales > Erythroxylaceae > Erythroxylum > Erythroxylum domingense. The sequence goes on from JANQBM010000004.1 coordinate 29,096,302, forward strand.
GGGCCCGTAGGCCCATTGTGAATTTAACTCATGCATTGAACACTGCTTGATGGCTGAGCGTGTCACACTAGTGTTTCTAGATTGGTAGGAAGATATGTGCAATTCAATAAATGCCAAGTAGATTGTGTGGCTCTGTAGATGATAACAAAATTATAAATGCAGTAAATATGTCACTAACATACAGTGCAAAATGGTAAAAGCTTTTTACAGAAAAGATTGTTGTTGGCAGCCTTAGACATTTCGTGACAAATTTGCTAGAAACAACAATATCTATGTCTTGAAGATTTTGATGATACTGGGTACATTTTGTGGTAATTACAAACAAAAGTTTATCTTAACATCGTATTGTCAAAAATGCTTGGTTATGTTCTAATCGATTTTCAGTAAACTTGTTAAAAAGTAGGTTGAACATATGTTGTGCTGTTATTATAAAACATAGTTTAAGGAGTGCAGGAATTGCAGAAAGGAGGGCAACATGTAGCTTTGAGGTCTCAACATCAAAGAATTAAACCAGGAATAAATGTGTATGTAGTTGACACATTAGGTATGCCATTTAAATTCACCTTTCCCTTTTGTCCATGCTCCAGAAAATCATATTTAGATATGGCTTGTATCTTGAGGAGTTATGTCATAATTGGCCTTAAACAAGTGATCTGCTGTGGTATCTACTTTCTGTTTTCTTGATGTTTCATGGTAATGAAAAGAGGTCATTGCTTTAGTTGTGTGATTATGGTTTTGTTCATTTAGTGAATGTTGAGTAAACTCAAAGTTCCCCTACCGATACATAGTTTGTATATTTACCTCTAAATATCTTGTTATTCCATATCTGATCACCTGTGGTTTTAAAATCATACAGAGCATGGTAATGTGAAAACAAATTTTTAATCAAGAATGAATTGGTTAGACCACTCTCTTATCCATTTGAATGTGAATGAACTGAATTGCACATATGACAGGCAAGTTGGTTTAGAATGACACGAGGAATAAAAGCAACATTCATTAGTCATGTTGGTAGTTGAGACCTAACTTCAAGCCAAATTAAATGATAAGGTTGTCTAAATTTGAGCTATATGTTTTCACTTGTTTATCACTTAAAGCATGCTGTCCCTTGATGAATTTTTGCATGGATCCCTAAATGTTAGTGTGCCCACTCAAAAACTATCTTGTAGGTGAGTTGAAACACATGTACAGATTAACACCAATAGCTGTAATTGGGGGTTCGTTCTTCCCCCATTTAGCAGGCCATAACATATCAGAAGCTGCAGCTGCTGGATGTGCTGTTCTTACAGGTGAATGCTTCCATCCTAGGCCCTAAATGCTTCATATGAATTTAGTATATTATATAGTTATAATCTTTCATGATTTACTGCATTCAGGTTGTCACATTGGGCATTTCTCACACATGGTACAGGAAATGCAACGATTAAAACCTTTATCAGTTATGCAGGTTTGAATTTTTTTTTTCTTTTGCTTGTTGGAAATTTCCTGATTGAAGCATAGCCTTTTGAGTCAAATTCATCTCGTAAATTGGTTCAAATTTCCATATAAATAAAGTAATATACTTCAAGAATCGAGAAAGTTTGCAACTTTTTGTCAGGACAAACTTCATTTAGTTGAATGCAGAAAACAGCACACTTAATATTCAACGTACTTTGTCATAATCCGCTACAAGAGAGCACATGCTCATATTTGTAATTAGTTCATGGGATTGGAGATCTGCTATTTGTTGAAACTATACACATTCAAGGTTGCATTTTCTGTTAAAGTGGCGGAACATTAAGCTATTGCTAAATACACATGCCAGGGCATGTGGTTTAAGATGCAAACTTGCTGTATTGTCATATCACAATGGTCACTTTTATTTTTTATTTTTTCTCTAGGAAAAGGTTATCTTGATCACAAATTTGTGCTTTGCACTCTTTTTATTTTTATTTTTGGTAATTTGAACTCCTAATTATCAATCACGCAGGTCTCTGGGGAATATGACCTTACAAATGCCTTAATGGAACTCCTTAGTGATGTAAAAGTTCTTGAAGAACGTCAGATGGCTGCAAAACAAGCATTTGATGCTCTGTCAAATGGTATCATCACCAATGTTTGGAACCTACTAAATTTCCATGTTTACAGGACATACTTGGTGAGAAAGTAAATGAATGCCGTTACACATTGAACATGATCATGGGCATGCAAGTTTTCAGCTTCATCCAACAGAGTTACCCTCAAAAAAGGTAATTTATGGCACATTGAGGCCTTCAATCGCATAAAAGGCAAGACCATGACATGTCTATGGCTGCTACTATTTTATGTAAGTCATACTGGCAGCCTTTTGGTACCCTTTTCTAAAAAAGCACGTGTCTGATTTTGTCTCTCATTTGATACTTGGTTGATTTCGCCAAACAACTAAGAGACCCTTTCAGGCAACAAGATGCCATAAACATGTCTTCTCTGTTACCAGAACAATATTTGGCCAGGATCCATTTAAGATGGGAGATTATGCATTATGAAATTATTACTTCTAGATGAAGAACTACTACCTTTTTGTCTTTTAAATTTTGTTTGTTTTTCACATTAAAGTTTCCACTTTACTGCAACTTTATGCTGCTCCTTGCTTTTTTATACCATTATCTTGTTTTGTTTTCTCACCCCCTCTGTTACTGCAAACCTTCTAAGTAATGATTTTCTATTGCATATATAAGATCACACTCATGGAATGTGGTTCATATATCCATTAGCATTTTCTGCACAAATTTGCCAGAACAAGTGAATGAAAAACATATTTTGGCCCATGATTGGAGAGATCACAGAATGCAGAGATGAGACTTTACAAGATTTATCTTTTGATACATTGATGGTTTCCTTTTCTGCATGCCAGTGGACGTGGTAGTGGAGGAAAAAACTTTTCCTTTCCGTTGTGGTTAATGCATGTGATAGTTTCTGATTGATGATGCAAAGAGTAACTTTCAATAGTAAAATGACAAAAATTGATGTTGACGATCATGAGAAAGAGCTACAGAGCTCGTCTATTTTTTCTTACCAGACAATAGCTACGTACTTCACAGTGATGATTGTGCAGTAAATGACACATATCGTTTGTTCTCAGTTACTTAGAAGGTTGCTGGCTTCTATTTTATTGGTCTTATGTGTGTACTACAATTTTAATCATTTCTTCTTCATGATTTGGGTCTTCTAAATATTTGATCAATTAAGTTTTCTACTCTTCTAGTGTAGAAGGAGAACAGATTCCCTTCCCTTTCTTTCCATTTTGAAGCTGGCCCTTAAGAGACAGATAAAATCGGCAGACACCTGCTCCACTCCAGCTGTTGCAAGGTTGAATTCTTGGTGCATAACTTTAAAAAATTAAATTTAAGCTTGGGTTGAGTGGAGTAAATGGATGGAGCTCTACAGTTCCAATTATAGGGAAACAAGCAATGAGCTTCCTTTCTAACATGTAGATCCCCTAGCAATGCCTTGAAGAAGTGGTGTTGAGTCCAACAGCCTTGATCCCAGCTTTTCTTCTGCTACTTGACCTTGGAAGAAATTCACTTTTTTACCTCCTTCAAGGAAATGGATTATGTCTTGGAAATGGAACTCGTCACATGGTAAGGACAGGGGACCTTTTTTGTTGTAGTCATACTCTTACATATGCTTGGTTCAGCAACTGCTTAAAAATTGGGTGGTTCAGGTAATCTGCTGTTATAATAAACCTCTTTCCAGCTTCTCCCACAATGACAGCTAGATGACCACGAGGGACATCCAGAGGCGGTTTCTTATGGTTAGCTTTGGCTAGTCTCCGCCAGAGTTTAGCAATTCTTTTCAACTTTGAAGGAGTTTTCGGAATTAAGAATGCTTGAGGGTGGATGTAGGTCTTGCTTTATTCACATGTTGGTCACCCCTAAACAATGTTAATTTCATCTCTTTCATATAATGACCAAGGATTTGCTTAATATTTCCAAGAATGCGAAACCTTTCATGTGCCATGTCTTGAAACGTATTACCATTTTCCGACGACAGTTCAGTTGCTTCACTTATTGTGTTTGGCCCTTGGGATATGCTGGAGCTTGACGTTTGAGTTGCAATCCCAAGTCAGGCACTTGATGGAATTGGTGGTGAATTAGAAGGCATAATTAAACAAATCTTATGGAACCTGTTGAATTAAATGAAAGTTGAACTATGTTATGTTCAAATGTTGGCAACTGGAGCTTGGAGTTGCAGTCTAGTTAGCTTGCGTTGGGAGTACGTTGACCTTATCGAGTGTCTTAAAGAGTGGTGATTTAGGACTATGACTATAAGGTTGACCTTATCGTGTATCTTCAGAGTGGTGCTTGAGGACTGACTTTCACTTGCGCATGTTTTAGTATCTTGCATAGTAGTAGGGAAGAGTGTCACTTCTAAATTTCAGTTTTCTGTACAGTACTGATGTGTATTTGCATTTGCAGTCTTTTATTCTGATCAATTTGCATAGATTCTCAGCTGTGAAACGCGCAGGTATCTGCTTCGTCATCAAACTTGCATGTCTAAAATAGGGACTTCAATTCAACCGAAAGTGTGCGATATGAGAACAAAGTATCTTGGCCGCACGCTCTAAAACGTGGTATGTCTCGACATTCTTAGCTGTATAAAAAGGCAAGCATTTAATTTCCAAATGGACTTGAACGTGGATAATGAATATGCATACATTTATTGTATGAAAGAAGATTTATTGTCATCCTTTCAAAAAAGGAAGGAAAAAGATTTATTGTCTGAAAAAAGCACTAAAATGATTACTTTTTAATGTATAACTGCGTCTTGCGTAACTTTCTTCCCTATTGGGATGGTATTTTCCTGAGAAAATTTCAGAGACCTTGTCTGTAAAATGAAAACAAGAATTTGAAAATTCCCGAGAAAGTTCATACACCATCATTGCTTTTGTTAATATTAACATTTCGTTATTCCTCACTTTTGAAAGACAATGAAGCATTATTAGCGATTACTTACTCCAATCATATGCTGAAAGAGGGAGAGAGAATTACTAAATTGGCAAAATTATGATGATTATTCTGGAAAATGAACTATCGTTTCCAACTTTTTTTCTTCATCCTAGTTGTAGGTGACCATTTATTTTCTTTTTTTAAGAATCCTTTCTCCTTATTAACAATTTATTGGAACAAAAATTTCATATTTCTGATATAATTTTGGCATATGAATAATTGATATACTGTTTAGAAGTGAAATAGCCAAATTATGTCGGATTAGTGATTCATAATTTCTAAAAAATCGTGATTTTCATTTTGATAATGAAAGAATTCAAAATTTCATTCACTCGAATCAGAAGGAAAACCTCATTCTGCTTTTTGTAAAACTTTACACTGCACAACTAAATCATGGACTCCAAACAACAAGAACAGGAAATGTCATAACATACTTAGCTCAAATGGCTTATACTATCTATAACTGAAAAATCGTACGTAATTGCACCATATTTTGAAATATGCTTCTTTCCTCAAACATTTTTAATATAGCGGGCTTTCCTTCTAGTATTAAAAGCAAACTAATACAGTGAGTTCCACTAGTAAACCAGTACTAGAATCAAGAGCCTTTACAGGAGTTCTTGAGTTCGAGTCACGCTAAAGGAGGAGAAATAAAAAATTTGTCTTATTGATAATCTTCTAGTCCCCTAAGTAAAGCTCCTTGATCAGATCAATTACGGACGCGTCGTTTCCAGCGGCAGTGTAGGAGTTGAAGCCACTAGAGAACCTGATGCTGAGTAGGACCAGCGATCAATCAGCAGTTGACCAATCAAGTATGTGACGGCTCCTTGTGCGCAGAAGTGTACAGGCTACGTAGGAACCTGAGGGATCTTGGGGTTTCAGATTTACATCTTCTAAGGTTCTTGGGGTGGGGTCTTAGAAGCTTAGGATTAGTCCGACTAAGTCGAGATACCTAATGTAAAAAAAAAAAAAAGAAATCCCAAGTCTCAAGGGATTACTTTAGAACCTGTTCATGCTTGGATATGAACATGAAGTTAAGAGCTAATCTAGGAAACCCCAAGTTGAAAATTAACATCAGATTGCTAGCGTATGTTTCAGTTATGAATTAGACCATATTCTATTGTGAATCTCTAATTATTCTACAGCGCAGGTGAAAGAGCTAGCACGAAAGTTTTGATTTCTCTCTTTCTAAATTGTATAAATCACACAACTAGATGTCGTCTTAAACACTGCTTGATCCTCTTCTTTCTGACTGCTGAGTTTAGAAGTCCATTTAATCATATTTGGCTAATTTGTTTTATCACTGTACAAGTTCCAAAATGTCATCATCTTTCTCCACGGCAAAGATAAAAAAAATTGACTTCAAAATCGTTTAATTTATACTTTAGAGTTTAAATATATGACCTTCCTTGAATAACGATGAGATAATTAAATTCATAATAATGTATACTGCTTCATGGTATCTTTATTATTTAGTGATCCTAATTGGAAAGTGAAGAGGTTTGATAACCTTTTAGGAATCACATTCGGTATGTACCAGATGACAAATGGAAAACAAGCAAACTTTATAGTAATTGGGCATTTGCACTTGTTTTTAGTTCAGACTTATTGACATTCCTGAACCGTAGAATTACTTAAGAAATATACAAACATAACAAATTGATTTTTCATGGTCCATTCCTTTTACTCATCCATTTGTTATTTTCTAATTGTTTATCATTTTATTTTATTTATCAGTTTTGCATGTTCCATAATTAAAAAGCAAAGCACATTTTGACATAACCATAAAAGCTATAACCACTTCATTCGGTATTAGCTATAACATCAAGCTCACAAATGCCTCTCTCAATGTGTTAATAGAATGATCAAGAGTTGAGGTCGTTAAGTAACATAAAAGTTGAAAAAGATAATGAACAATGGAGTTTGTAGACAAAGACAGGTGATACTCATTGACAAGTTCTTCTCCCAAAATCAGTGAACCCCATGTCTTACCTTTTACATTATCAAAAGAGTATAAAAATAATGTATTCAAAAGTGTTTAATCTTTCAAGATTTTTCAATTTATTGTCAAACTTTCTAAAATTTTCAATTTAATGACTAACCTTTGGTATTTAGTAGACACGCTACATCAGCAAAATAACCTTTTAACTTGATTTGCACAAGTTTTAAAAGGTTAGCCACCAAATTGAAGATTATAAAAAGTTTGGCACTAAATTAAAAAAATCTCAAAATGTTAGATACTTTTGAATATACCAAAAGTATAAGGTTCATATTTTATTCTCTTTCTAATATCTCAAGTGGTTCTCAAGCACATTGTTTTATCTCTGTAACATGTATTTCTCTTTGTCACATTCTTATCATCCTATCTCCCATACATATAATATAAGGTCTTAACATGTATGAAAATAATTATGCAACTTTTCCTACTGCACACCCTAAGATAGAGAAACAATAGGAGACATAGGATTAAAAAAGGGGGATCCATTCAAATTTTCAACCTTCTAATTTTCTCTCAACTTCATACTATCAAAAACTGACTTAAAAAAAGATCATGGAGTGTAATGCTAATTTAATTAAAGTTAGTGCTCAGATTAGATCTTAAACCTGCTTGTGAGTGGAATAACGCTTAGATACTAGGAGTTGAATGGGGTACTAGAGATAGATTTCTATAAATTCTCTGGCATTAGGGTTAAACCTTTTAGTAAATTTTGTAAAACTTAATATGTTCCTAGAGGTTTTAATTAAATAGAGAATTAGTTAATCAATTTGGATGTAAGTGATTGTAATTTTAAAGAAAGCAATTTCATAAGTTAGTAAATTTTGTCAGTATAAATTATAAAACCTTTTTAATACATTGAATCATGAATATAAAGATGATATTAAAAGATTCTTATCTAGATGCTTGTCCAATCTTATTTTCATCTCTTAATTAATTGATCTAATTTATTCATATTGGTTTGGTTTATTTTTGTGTAGTTTTGTTTTATTTTTAATCTTGATTAACAATCACTCTCTTTAATTATTTAGTCAAGTAATTGTAAGAAATTTTATTAGTTTTCAAGCGCTTCCATATACCTTACTTGCTACTATATTACTACCAAATGATATGTGTACTTTTATTAGGTTATGGGTAATATTTTTCGGATAAAAATACTTAAGTAGAGATTATGATTTTGGCAGCAAGTCTTTTACAATGTTTTACGGGAGAGAATGGTAGTATTTAGTTTTCCCATACAAAGGGTTAGAACCCTAGATAATTGTACATAAGAGATATTATTGAGAAATTAGGAAATGCATTATATGCTCATGCATAATACTAGCATACATATATTAATTGTGAAATAGATAAATTGCACTCAATTGACATATTCTGAGGTATAAAACTAAGATGAATGTGATTAATGACTAAGCATAATGAATGAGATATGAATGTGTATTTTCAATGTCTTGTACTTTGGTTTACCAATGACAAGAATTGATGGTTTATAATTAGTAAAGTGGAATTAATTATTACAATTGTGAGATTGATGAATTTATTTGTATTTTTGGACTAGAAAAAAATGTCAAGTAGTAAGACAAATTGATAAATGGCAATAGAAATAAGTGATACATGGCAATAGAAATAATTGACAAGTGACATTAGGATTTATTGACAAGTGGCATAAAAAATTGGGTGACAAATGACTTAGAGATTTATGACAAATGGCTAAAATATAGAGTGACAAGTGAACTAATTATAGTGTGACAATTGGAACCATAGGGAGAAGGCATGTGGCAAGGGACAAGTGTCACCACCCTTGCCACACACCTTAACCCATGATATTTTCATTGAAAGACAACCATCTTTATCTTTCATTTGTCTTTCATTTTATTACATGCTTTTATCTTCTTTTTTCTTCTCTCTATTCACAAAACTCTCACCCAATCCTCTCAATGTTAAGCTTTGCTACAATCTTGCGCTTTGCTACTCAAATATCTTATTATCTTCTTCTTATTACTAAAAGACCCAACCTATTCCTCATTGAAATGTTGATGATTGTGTGAGCTTAGAGGAGCCATGTTTATTTGATGATTTGAAGAGCTTGGAGCTAAACAAGTAAGTAAGATCTTGTTCTTCATGGCTTGATTTAATATAAACGTTTATGGTGATAATTTAGAGATAGATTGATGGTGTTAATGTTGATAAAGTGTGCTGAAATGTTGTTGAAGATATGTATGGATTTGTTTTCTGTTTTTTGTATAAATAATCAATAATAGTTTATGAGTTGTAGTATAGATGATTTTGAGTTGGAATTGAGGTGAAAATGATGAGAAAATGAAGTCTAAATGATGAACTATGTAAAAGATGTTTTGAGTGGGTAAGAAAGAGTTAAAATCTGGGTAAAACATGAAGGAAATGACTGGGAATTTCACGAATCATCCATCCCACGATCCTGGGAAAGGCGATGAGAGTGAAATGTTATCTTTTATGTGATATTTGAACCAACTAATGATAAGATACTTTTTTATAGTGCATTTAGACTTGATTGAGGCTGAAATGAACCTAGTTTGATGTGGAATAAGTTAATAAAGTGATAGATATGTTAGGTTGTAATTGAGAACAGAACATAGTGAATGGATTGTTGATGTCAAGTGTTTGGAATTTGGAGATTTAGAGATGATAAAGGAATAAAAGTTTTCTTAGAAATGCTAATGTGATTCAAAGGAAATAAGCAAGGTATATAGAGTAAGATCAAAAGAGGATTTGGATATTATGTGATAAAATGATGTTAGAATAATATTGGTGAATGATTGATTTATGAAATTAGAGTAAACAAGTATACTTGAGGTATTAACCTAAGAGTAAACTTGTTATATCCAAGTGACAATGATAGGATGATCAAGACTTATGAATTAAGGATGCATACCCGGAAATAGTCATTTGAGCATGCATACATAACACATATACATATATGTATGATTTATACTTATGTGATTGATCATATTAGTAATGTGAGAAATACATGTGTATTATTTGGACATAGATATACAAGATTGATCATCACCGTCTAGACGTTTCTAGATTATGAAGGCAAATGCTAATCTAGAGCGTACTGTGAGTCAATGATCGGCACGTCGTAACGCTAGTTAAAATAAAATAACTAGACTACTACTGTAGTAGTGGTAAGTCTAGGTCGATCCCACAGGGAGTGGTTGGTTAGCCTATGAAATGAAATTAATTGATGTTTAGGTAATAGGGAGTTTTGGATTTGATAAGAAAATAAAATAAAATAAACCTAATGAAAACAAATTAAAGAACACGTGCGAAAAATGATAAAATTGGAGAATTCGGTAGGGATTCAGTTCTTTGGTTCAATCTCGGCCTACACCGTAATTAAGCATAATTTATTGATTTATTGTTCTTCTATCTCTTAGAAATTATTGGTCGTAGATTAACAACAAGCTCTATTAATTTTGATTTTTCCTTAGATCCTAGTTAATCACAAAGTGCTCATTAATTAACCCTAACTATCGGGAAACCTAGAATAAGCTCTCTAAGTTTATCTGAACAACTATATTATGAATCAGAAAAATAGACCAATCTAGGCAATAATTACACAATCTCGGATTATTCAACCTATGTTATGTTATCTCTAATGATTCGAAACCATTAGTTGCTACACATGAATTGGGAATACAACGATTACGTATTTATGAAATGGGTTTTTATGAAAAAGGATTCAATATAGCATTTAAATCATCATCATTCAATACCAATCCAATAAACACAAGATAACATAATCAATTCTTAATGAGAGAAAGAAACAAAAAAAATAAAAAAGTGCTTAACTCGGGTCATCGACGTCGATGTACCCTCCGAATCGATATCGGGACATCTAGCCGCCTCACGAAAATCATCCCCAACCGAAACCCCCTTTTGCTCTTCACTCTTTTGTTTTCTCTCCTATCTACTATTCATTGATTTGACAAATAAACAAATGTCCACCGTCACTATTCACTCTTTCTTTCCTCTCCCGCAAGTTCTCTTCTCCTATTTCGTAGGAAAAGTTAAGAAGGAAGTAAGAAGAATTTAAGATGCTACAACTGTGTCAAAAAGGGTCACATGAAGAAGAATTGTCAGAATAAGATAAATTCCAATCCTCATGGAAATGTGGGGAGCACTTCAAATGATGGTAATGTCCTGTGTTGTAAGGTAATGGCAGCAAATGAAAGTAGAAAAATATTTATTGGTGTATGACTTTTAGACTTAGGAGCTACTTTTCACATGACCTCTCAGAGGGAATGGTCCTATTTGTAACATCCCGTTACCCGTGTTGAGGCTAGAAATGTGATTTATAAGGAAGTATTGAGAAATTAGGAAGCACATCATGCTTTAGTTAAATATGACATGCACATTTTTTTTGCACATGAATATGATTGTACATGCATTCATTAACATTTTTCGGGTATAATTAATTTATAAATGTGATTAAAATATGAATTGTGAGTTATTTGCGTTAAAATTTTATTTGGAGACCATTAGCATTATTTCGGACTTGATGATGAATTTGAGGTACATTTGGACTAGGACAAATGTCAAGTGGTAGGATAAATTGATACATGAAAAATTTAGATGATTTAGTCTATAATTGAGTTACATTTGGCATAGTTAAATTGGTGACAAATGGACTAAGAATTAATTGACAAATGAATCAATCATTATGTGACAAATGGGCTGGTAAGTTGATGACAAATGGCATATTTGATTAATGGACAAGTGACTTAGTTAATTGGAGACATTTGGTAGCACCTATGCTTGATAAGTGCTGATCATGCCATAAGACATATGATCATTCCTTTAGTTGACACCTAACACCTTAGGTGTAAGTTTCAGCAGGAGCAACTCCATCTATGGTCATTTCTCTTCTTCTTTCCTCTCACACACCACTGAAACACTCTTCCTTGCACCTCCCTAAGTTTGTTTATGTTCATGTCTGATTGTTGCACCAATAATTCATGCTTCACCCTCCCTAAAGTTAAGTAGAGAATTAGAATATAGTTGCCTTGTCCTAGCTGAAATCTTTCAAGTTTCCACCTTGAATGTGTGATGATTCTACATGTTTGGAGTACTGATTTAGAGTGACTTTTGAGCTTGGATTTGAACTAAACAAGTAAGTAAATGATTAGTGTTTATAGCATGTTATGAAAGAGAATTTATGAAGATTGAATTAGGAAAGATTGTATAAGATGTTAATGTGGAAGTGTGCTAGAATACTATGATTTGGAAAACTTTCACTGAACATGTCTCGGTTTTCTAATTATAACTTGATTTGTGTATTTCTAAATGAGTTTATTCTTAATTCATATTAAACTAGAAATATATGTGTACAACTTTCCTGAAGAAGTTGAATGTTAATTCTATCTCTAAGCATTTCAAAATCTAGCTAGAAGTAGAGTTATGAGTTCTATTACAGTTTTTAAAAAAATAGTCTGAACTATTTTAGGTATAACTTTCAGTAAACCGAATCAAATTGTACACTTTTGGTGTTATTAGAAACTAGAAACACAGTGGAACAATTGTCTAGAAGAAAGTGTTACTGTAATACAACATTTTCCTGGTCATAATGATCATGCAAAGTTATCCCGAAAGGGGGTGTTAGGATGAAAATGCTGAGATGTGCTAGAATTTGATAACTGGAATATTTTTACTGAACATACTTCGGTATTTTGTCTATATTTTGATCTGTAGATTTAAAAATGACATGATTCTTGATTTAAATTGAAATAGAGACATTTGGCTACAAATGTTAAGAAGAAATGGAATTTGACTTCTATCCTTAAGGGTCTTGAAATTGAGCTTGAAAGTAAGTCTTGGCTTAGGCAGTAGCACTACCAGGGATAGAAATCAAGTCCTGTTGTTATTTAATAAACTATATTGATATGGGCCGAATTAGACTAAAGTGTCTTCATCAAAGTTGTAACTAATTCTCTTAGCTTTAAATTGGTATAAAGTTTGTAATTTTTGGATACTGGAATTGAGTGATATGAGGTGTACAACTTGAATGCATGACCATGCATTAGCCAAAATTGCAAATGTGCACAGCCTGTGGTAATTTGTGCTTAAATCATTGAATAATGAGCCAAATTGAATGATCTTGGTATCAATAGAGACTTACAACATAAGAGAATAATTTGTTATAAGTAAGTGTTACCAAATTCCTTCACTTTCCTGATGATATTAATTATGCAGGTTGACCCGAAATCATGTGGGTAGAAAATCTAAAGTGGTCAATTAGGTTATGAAATTGATTTCATAATGTTTTATTTTGGTCCAAAATATAAGTACAAATGATATTAATGAGAGCTATGATATCTGATCAATTAGATGATGTGAATTACAATAAGATACCTAGAATTGTCATTGAACATGCATTGTACATATTTTATATACGTACATGTGCATAAAGGAATACTTATACATTTGTGCAAAAATGTGATATATTGTTAATGTGTCATGTATGGTATAGAGGAGCACATCGGATGCCAGTCGGACATTGCCGAACCATTAAGCAATAGCTTCTTAGAGCGTGCTGTGAGTCAACCTAGATGAATTTCCAAGGATTGATTTGATTTGATTTGATTTGTTAAGCTTCCAATTATTGAACTGTTGTGATTTGTTTATGAATTCCGGACTTAAAGTCCGAGAAGTTAATATTTGGGAATGTATTAGAAGTGTTATGATTGCTGTAAGATTCTGAATGATAATTGTATTCTGTGATTTATTTATGAATTTCGGACTTAAAGTCCGAGGGGTTAACATTTGGGAATGTATTGGAAGTGTTCTGATTGCTGTGAGATTCTGAACGATAATTGTATTCTGTGATTTGTTTATGAATTCCGGACTTAAAAGTCCGAGGAGTTAATATTTGGGAATGTATTGGAAGTGTTCTGATTGCTGCGAGATTTTAAATTATATTTGTATCATATGTGACTGTTATACATGGCATATTCTGTATTTGATGCATTTCATAAATGCATGCTCAAATAAAGGCGTTGTGACCGGAGTAACCAGTATGAAAGCGCTTGCACGTAAAGCTTTGCTTCGTGATTTCTGTTTCTACACGTAGAGCTATGCTTCGTGATTCCATTTTGACTAAGCCCAAAGGGCCAGTATCAGTATATGTATGTGATAGGCACTCGATCACAACAATATTAACAAATCTGGAGTCTCATATGCATCTGTATTTGTTTATATATGATCTTATTTGCAATGATTAAATGATATGCTGTGACAGTGTGAGTGTTTGGAATATACATGTTCTGTATGAATAATTGCAAAATATGTGATTTGTGTATATGAATTCGGTGAAATCATCAATGATGGTTCACTCATTGAGTTCGCAAAATTCATAAAAATTGCAACATAATTTTTTAGGTACGAGACAAGAGACTTAGTGTTTATTCTAGATTAGAGCAACGTTTTGGACTAAGTTATGGCTTAGAGGTCTGTCAACTGACGTCAGAGAGTTATAGCTTTTATTTTATAGTTTTTGTTAGAACTTGTATGAGGTTTTGTAAATATTTGTCTAATGGAAACAGTGTAAACTTTGTGAATGAATGCAACGAACGGTTTTAAAATTTGCTAACTTTTAAATGATGTTAGTTGATGCCATGTGTAAGTTGGATTTGTTTTTGCTCTAACATACCATAATCATATGTTGTGTACCTGAATGTTGGGGTATGTACCCTATGGTAGTGAGATGTTGCACTATCATTATGAACTTGTCTCAGTAGGATCTGTGTACAGTTGTAATGATTATGCCTCAAAGATTATTGGTGTAGGAATCATCAAGCTAGATTTGTATGATTGTACAATTCATGCTATTTATGAAGTGCCACATGTAAAAGGCCTGAAGAAGAACTTATTGTCTTTAGGAAAACTGGATTATCTTCATTGCAAGGTTGAAATTGAAAACAAGATCATGAAAATAATTAAAGGTGCACTTGCACTTATGAAGGAAGAAAAGATAGCTACAAATTTGTATATGTTGAAGGGAGAAACTTTGCTGGATAGAAGCATCAGTTGTTTTAGGATGTTCAAATGCAATGATTTGGCATTAGAAACTTAGACATATGTCTGAATAGGGAATGAATATTCTTTCTGAGAAAAAGTTACTTCTAAAGACTCATAAAGGTGTCTTGGTAAGCAGTATCGGTTGAAGTTCAACATATCAAATTCTAGAAGTAAATCAGTTCTAGAATTAGTTCACTCTGATAGATGACAAGCACTAGTTCCATCCCTAAGAGGAGCGAAGTACTTTGTATCCTTCATTGATGATTATTCTAGAAGATGTTAAGTGTATCCAATTAAAAGGAAGGTAGATGTGTTTCTAGTCTTCAAAGTATACAAAGTGCGGGAACTTGAATCTGGAAAGAAGATCAAGTATTTGAGGACAAATAAAGGAGGAGAATATACTGGCAATGAATTTGATCAATTCTGTAAGAAAAAAGTATCAAAAGGTAGTTCACAAAGACATACACTCCTTAGCATAATGGTGTGGCAGAGCGGATAAATAGAACTCTGTTAGAGAGAACTAGAGATATTTTGGCAACTGCAAGCTTAGACAAGACTTTCTGAGCAAAAGCAGTCAGTACTGCTGGTTATGTGGTAAATCAGGCCCCAACAACTGTAATTAAGTTGAAGACACTGATTAAGATGTGGATTGGTAAGTTAGTTAATTATTAAAACCTCTTTGTATTCAGAAGTCCTGTGTACGTGATGTGCAAGCCCTAAGAAACTACGAAGCTGGATTTAAAATCTAAGAAATGCTTATTCTTGGGGTATGCTGATGGAGTGAAGGGGTATCGTTTGTGGCATCTCATTTCCCGTAAGGTTATCATCAGTAGGAATGTAATCCTTGTAGATGAGCAACAGAAGAAAGTAGATGATAATTGCACATCAAAGGAAGATTTAATGACTACTATTGTTCAGATCGAAAAGGAATCTTAGATAAATTCTTTTGAAGTAGCATTAGAACACGAGGTATAAGAACGAATAGAGTCTAAAGCTCTATAGATTTATTGATCAAATCACCAAAAAATGCGACTAGATAGGCATTCAGATTATATCATGGAGGGTAATGTTGTATACTGTCTTTTAACTGAGGATGATAGTGGCACAAGTTTAGATGCATCTCAATTGATGATAGTAATGCAGGAAGAAATTTAATCTCTTCATAAGAATAAGACTTAGGAACTTGTGCCCCTACCACAAGGAAGGAAGGCCATTGGCAACAAATGGGTCTATAAGATCAAGAAAAATGGAGATGATAAGCTGGAGTAGTATCGTGCAAGACTGGTAGTGAAAGGATATGCTTATAAGGAAGAGAATGAATTCAATGAAATATTTTCCCGTATAGTTCAACTTACGAAAGTCTAGTAATACTGGCAATATGTGCTAGATTTGACTTACATCTAGAGCAGTTAGATGTAAAGATAACTTTTCTTCATAAAGATATTGAATAAGAGATTTATATGCTCCAACCAGGAGGTTTTGAAGAAGCAGGAAAGGATAACTTAGTTTGTACGTTAAACAAATCTCTGTATGGTCTAAAACAGGCATCGAGGTATTTGTACAAGAAATTTGATTCCTTTATTATGAGCATTAGATATATAAGATTAAATGCAAAACCTTGTGCATATTTCAAAAGGTTTGGTGAAAATGACTTCACTATCCTACTACTGTATGTAGACGACAAGTTGGTAGTAGGCCACAATAAAGATCGTATTATAGAATTAAATGCTTAGTTGGCTAGGTAATTTGAAATGAAGGATTTGGGACCAACAAATAAGATTATAGGGATGCAAATTCATTGAGACAGAAGAAATAAGAAGATTTGGCTTTCTCAGAAGAATTATCTGAAGAAGATCTTGCGACACTTCAAGATGTAAGATTGCAAGCCAATTTCTACCCTACTTCCTGTTAACTTCAAGTTATCCTTCAGCATAAGTCATAGCAATGAAGATGAGAAGATGGAGATGTCTCAAGTACTGTATGCATCAGTAGTGGGAAATTTAATGTTCGTTATGATTTGTACAAAATCAGACATTGCACATGCAGTGGGAGTAGTTAGTCGATACATATGGCGAATCCTGGTATAGAGCATTGAAATGTTATAAAGAAGGTCTTTAGATTCATTAAAGTGATCTTGATGGCAGCAAATCCACTACAGGTTATATGTTTACATTAGCTGGCGGGATTGTAAGCTAGGTCTCAAAACTACAGTCAATTGTGACTATGTCAACAACAGAAGTAGAATATTTAGTAGCTACACAAGCCAGTAAAGAAGTAGTTTGGTTGAAAATGTTATCAGAGGAGCTAAGGCATAAGTTAAAGAAGATTTTTTTATTTTATGACATTCAGAGTGCCTTGCACCCTAAAGGAATTCAGTTTCTCACTAAAACACAAAACATGTAACATCCCGTTTCCAGAGAACGGGTCGGACCAATGAAACGGGTCCAGGTGTGGTAAATTACCCCACCTCATGCTCATGCAGTTGTGAATAGAGAGTGTTGTG
>JANQBM010000004.1:29123663-29165618 GCA_025594535.1 Erythroxylum domingense
TGCCACCTTCGCGGGGCACGGATCCGGGTATCACTGTCGATATCGGGTTCGGGTCCGGTAGGAGTTGGGGTGTTACAAAACACATGCGAGTTCATTATCACTTTGTTTGTGAGAAAGTGAAAGAAGGAACTGTGGATATGCAGAAGATTCACTAAAGACAACCTTGCAGATTTTATGATGAAAGCGGTCAACACTGATAAATTTATTTGATGTCGATCCTCTTATAGCCTGATGAAGACATGAACAACATAGAAATGAAAAGGAAGAAAGAATGGTGTGAAGATCTGATTGACTGCCAATCAAATCTTCAAGTAGGAGATTGTTACTGCTGACTGCACCAAAGTCAAGAAAGGTTGCTGTCGATTGCACAAAGTCAAGAAAAGAAGGAAGAACATTAAATGTCCATATGTATGAAGAAGAAAAACAAGAGGTCAGCTGTGGACAGATATGGAAGGCCTATAAAACTTGGTTTTGGGGAGTGGTGACAGTTGACAACCTGCTGAAATCAAACTACTGAAATAATAAGTACTTATTCAATAAGTACTTATGTGTTTGAGATTGCTGTTATGGTAACTGTTAAAAGGTGAAAATAGGTATTTGGCAAGTGTGGTTACGGTTGCTGAAAAGAGATAAAATGACTAAAAAGTCTATTGATTTAATAAACTATCAATTGTTGTATACATAATTAAAAATATATATTATTAGTCATATAAATTTAAAATTATAAATAAGAAAATATTAAATTAAAATAATAAAATATAAATAAAATAAATTGAGTAAATACAATATTTCATATAAATATATTATTAGTCATATTAATTAAGAGCGTAATGGAAAATAAGAATTGTGTTGAAGGTTATTAAAGGAAAGTAAAATTTCTATCGCATAAGCAGTTTCCTACCGTAAGCCTCTTTCTGGTTATTGATTTCTGCAGTAGCATCGCACTTTTCTCCAACCTCCGGTTGTTTACCACAGATCCAAACATGTGACTGCGTTTGAAAACTAAAGTGAATAAGTATTTATCCCTACCGCACCGTAGATCCAAACAGCTTAAATAGGCCTTCCCAAATTAGTTTTAATCATCCCAAATCTTCTCTTCTTTAGTTTGATTTCCACAATTTAGAGAGTGTTTATCCTATTTCTTGAGAGAGTTAGTATTTCTCCTTGTAAAATAGAGAGAGGTTATAACTCCTAAATTTTTCATAGTGAAGTTTCTTCTTATTGCCAGTAGTTTTTATCCTTTTTTTTTTTATGGTTTTCTACGTAAAAATCTTTGTGTTTATTTCTTTATTACTTTTCCTTCAATCTTATTTAGCTGCGAACCTGCTCTAATCTAGTCAATTTTCACAACAGCAGCTCCTTCGCATAGAATTGTCAGACAAAAACATCCACAGCGAGAGTCTTTGGGAATTGACCAGATTGCTCAATCTTCGGTTACAAAACAATGAGCTTTCCAGTGATATCCCTCATCTTTCAACCTTCCTCTCCGGTCTAAACTAACTTAACTTGTCAAACAAACAACTATATGGACGCTTACCCATTAAGCTTTTGAAGTCATTAAGGTCTAAGTGAGTCGAGGCCATTGCCGAATTGTTCCTTCACATGCATAAATAGCCACTCTTATCTTCATCACAAACTGTATTGTTGAATCAAAGCTCAATGCCGCAAACATCGATCCTAGCCAAATCCAAGTCTCGTAAAAGCCTAAGATTTGATTTAATAGTCACAATAGTGGTAACGAAAGTGGTATGCAATAAAAACTTGGGTGCAAAAGTGGTAAAAGAAGACATGAAAGAAACTAAAAAAGTGAGAAGAAAGTGTATGATAATGGTGGTTGTGAGAACCATGGAATAGAAGCTTCTTGTTTATGAATATCACCCTAACAGCTTGTGCTCGCTTCTATCTTCTTAGCAGTTAATAATAATTGGTTTTATGTCTTTGTTTTATTCTTTTGTTCTTTTTCTTGGTGTTTGATATTGAGTTTCGGTAGATGTAGGTAACAGGGGACCAGGAAGGATTTCATTGGATTGAGCTAGGGGGATTAGCATGGTCTTAGAAGTTGCTAGCAGATTAACTAGAATCCATGAAGAGTACGGTGCAGTAAAGATCCCCCCATAAAAACGTAAAATCTTCTAATACGCTGCTTAAGGCCATCTTCAACCATTCCACTAATTACACCAAATTTGGTGTAAAAGAGAATAATCTAATAATCTTTTTACACCAAATTTAGTGTTACTCCAACCACTAACCACTCTACATCAAATTTTTACACCAAATTATTTTCAAAGAATATACCACAATAATTTAGTTATTAACTAAATTAATTTATATTTATACAATGATTTATTTTTATTTATAAAAATTAAAATAAAATCAATTTTCTTAATTAATTAATATATACTTTATACCAAATTAATATTGGGAGGAAGAAAGAAAAAATGAAAAAGGAAAAAAAATGAAGAAATGAAAAGACTTTTTATGTCCTTGAATAAAGAAATAAAAGGAATGTTTCATGAAATGCAATCTCTTCTCCAAAAAAATTATGAGCTTCAGTTGTCATGAGCTCAAAATAAGGCAAAAAAATTAGAGCTACGACGAAGACGAGAAGATAATAAAATTTTATGCAAATATTTGGATTTCATCAGAGATCAAGTGATACGTGAGGTTTTCATAAATTAACAAATGAAAATTTATACAAAAAGAGCTTAAGAAGGAGTGGGCTCATCTAGTGACTTTAGCCAATATTTTAATTTCGGAGGAAATGAGGATGACCTTTTAAACTGTTAATTATTTATATTAAATTAATATTCTCAAGTGCTTTAGTTTTACTTTTAATTTGATTGTTGTAATTTTAGTTTAATTGTAATATCGAGTTTGATTATAATTATAATTTATTTTAGTTTAGTTGTAATTTCAAATATTTTCGTTTAGTTTTAATTTTTTAAATCAATGTTGTGGTTTAAATTTATGTACCTTTTATTTCAAATTTACTTTTTATTCTTAACATATTTTATTAATAAATTTATAACACTTATAAATAAGAATTATAAATAAATATTAAAAATAAATTTAATATTATATTCAATATTAGTGTTATTGTAAATGTCTCAATAAGATCTTTCTAATGATATATTTTGTGTAAAGTAATATATATTTTAAATTTAATTATTTAGTAAATTATGTAACTAAATCAAATTATGAAAAACACATAAAAAGAATATGTTAAAAAGAAAAGGAACAAAGTTATATTTTTACAAATTTTAGTGCATGAATAATAACACACCAAATTTAGTATATTACTATTCATTATACTATTTTGGTGTTAGATTTTGGTATCTTCCTTGTAATATTTTTTTTTTACAATCGAATCAATTTGAAAAAGACCTGAAAATAAGGATTTATCAATAGATAATGTTGCTCCAATACCTAACCAAAGAACTACTACAATACCAACCAAAAAGACAGGTGTCGGAGTGACTTCATTACACCTTCGTTGGAGATGGCCTGACAAGAGCGGCATTGCTTGTATTTATGATTTTTGGATTATCACTGCTCTTAAACCCTGCTCGTGCAATACAGGACTTGGAGGATACAGCGCTCCTGAGCAACCAGAGGCGAAGAAGCTTATACAGAAGGCCACTGTGTACAGTTTTGAAGTGTTATTATGGGAGTTTTTGCCGGCAGAGCACCATTACAGTATCTGTCCCCGACGCAGCCTCTTTCGACAAGCTGGGGATCCTCCCAAGTGGGTGGGTGAGATTAAAAATGTTTGGACATTGTTGTCAATGCTCCACATAGAATTGGCTTGTGTGGCTCCGTAGCTTCCTGAGAAGAGGCTTATAATGGTGGAAGTTGCTAAAATAACTGAAGACGTCAGTCACCTCTTGGAGAGAACTATTACGAGTCTCGTAATTCTCTTTCAACTGAAGATGGGTTGTCTGAATGTATTTTGATCAATCCATCTCTGATTGCAGTATCTCATTGGCAGGAAAGACTATACGTTCCTCTGCAAATTAGTTAGCCACAGTGCTTTGCAATTTCTCGTCATCACAAGCGTAATTACACCCAACAAATAGTTTCCTTGTTCTCTAGATTTTCCTTTACGTAATTTAGTTTTCACATCTAAATTAGTCATTGGTCGTCTAGAATATGCTTCCTTATCACTTGGAATGCAATCTAGTTGTCTCCCCCCATATCCAAGTCATGAATAAAGATCACCTAATTAAGGGATCACTGCAGGACTAGTGCCAATGGTTACTATTGAAAGCTCTAATGTTCACAAAAGGAAAACTTTCTAAATCAATGACCAAGAAATTGAATTCTCATAATTTAACAGGGTGAAGCCCTATAAATAGTTATATCCAGCTAATTAGACTTAATTCGATTCCACACCCTAAAAAACCCGACTTCAAGGAATAAAGTTTTATCAACAATCTCGTAAACGCTATCAAAAATTTCAATCCATCCACAGGGATTTAGGGAAATCAGCTTTCATTAGGCAAAATTAGGACGCAGGGAGACAGAAAGAATAACAATGCCAAATGGGAAACCAACATATCCCACAATATTGATCATTGTTGCATCAGATATTCGTTGCATCTACAACAGCTTACTGGAATAACTTACAGAGCCGTAAATTTTGACCATATACCTTAAGTAGTTAATACACTACCAGTCACCGTCATCTCTTTCAATGAGCTATATCTAATGTACAAGCACTCAACTAATCAACTCCAACTAGCAGTAAGCAGTCAATGAATAAGATCCAGCTCGTCTTCTCATGAATATAACTAGAAAGCTCTGTCTAACTAACCTAAATATCATTCCAGACCAATAAGTTGTGTCCAGTAAATGTTCTTGAACGACTGTACAGCAGCAATTAGATCTAGTAACATGTAGTCAGTAAACACAAGAAGTCTGCCAATATTAGCTGATTCTTCCAGTTTGGTCTATAAGTGTACCTACTTGCTCTCCGCACAAGGCTTTTGAGATGTTTCCAGGCTGAAGAAGGTTAAACACCACAACTGTGCACATCACAATTGTCCAGAAGTATGTAGTCAGTCTTCCAACACTTTTATCAATACAGATCTCTCTGTTTATAAAAATTTGGACTCTCGGGGAAAAGCACTGAAATATACTAACCAGGAATGTGGTTTTCTTCACAACAAGTAAGTGCCATCATGTCCATTGATGTTGCTCCTCTAGATACCAAGTCTCTGAAGGAGATATGCTCAAAAGTAACATTGCTGTCTCTAGAATGGCAGTCATAGACACCATCAACATTGGTACCTTTAAGGACTGCCTCAGCATTAACTGGGTCCAATAACACATAGGACGAGTTAAACTTCCATTTAGTCTAGCGAAGAGATTAATTACACCGTACAACACAATTTGCCAAGTCTCCATGTGCATAAATATGAGACAAATACAGTAGAGAGAAAGACATTAGAATAATATTAAAATAAAGCAAAGATTGCCATGCAACATATCTAATTAGAAAGAAGATATCTAATTAGAAAGAAATCCTTACTCTCAAAAGCTTGAAGAGCAGCAGCAGTGTCAGTGGAGAAAATAGGATTTCCAGTGCCAGCACCAATGCCACCGAATATCACAACTCTGCCTTTCTCAAGATGCCGAATGGCCCGCTGCCTGCTGTATGCTTCAGTACCCTCCTGCATAGCAAATACAGTCTGCACTCGTGTCTGAACACCTGTCTTCTCAAATGCTGACTGAAGCAATAAGGAATTCATCACACTTGCCATCATCCTGATAAAACATTCAGAATTCATTCCTTGGCTGTCATCATATAATATCAGGATAAAATATATACTATCATGATCACCATAAAGCAAATAAAACTTCACAGTAATTTTGAATGTATGATTTATAAGTGCAACAAAAGGATATCCCACATTTGAATTTCTCAACATCCCGTCTGTTGGCTTAACCCTTTGGTAAGCTCTTAAAGGTTATGAAAACTCCCAACTTTTCACCTACCCACAAACAAGGCTCTTCCTTGTCAATACACATCAATGTTCCAATCATTAGCCACAAAAACTGATAAAAAATTATTAGGAGTAAACAGAAGGCCAAATTTCATCTTAAATTTTCCATCATGCATAAGCAGATATCACAGTCCAAGACACCACAATATAAAACTGACAAAAGTTTCCTCTAAAGCAGCTAATAGCCTAGTACCGTCCATTACCCAATTTGGTATGTTGTACGCCTATCTGATCCTGTTGCAGTCACCCAAGTATCCCGACAAAACAAATTACGACCTCCAACAATAATTGCAACCTGCAGTATCACCCAAGAAACTCAATGTCACGGGTGAACTTCATGAAGACAGAAACCTATATCGGTGTTTTTACCTCTACACCCATCTGGCATGCCATCGCAATTTCTCTAGCAATCAACATCATCACCTGAAATCAAATAAATACGAATTCAATTCAAAATCATGAACAACAAGTCACGGGGACAAATCAACAAGTACCAAAAAGTGCAGGTTATCATGCTATTAAAATTACCTTTGGATCGGTATTGTTAGGACCTGTGCCAGCTAGGGCAACGCCACTGATCTTCAAGACCACTCTCTTCCATCTACTGTTAGCCATTGATTTCGGCTTCAAGCTATTAGTCTGGCACACGGGAGTTGCTGTTGTGATGATCATTCTGGTCAAAGATAAAATACAAATTAAGCATCCTCTACCAATCAAATCATCTTAAAATAAGCTTAGAATCTTTCAATTAAACAAGAACCAGCAACATACTTGTTTGGTTGCTTAACCACAATTCCAGGAGAGTCAGCGACCTTGTACTCATCAGAAGCAGCCTTCACAGGCATCATATTCCCCACAATCTCCTCCATCTGCTTAAACCAAGGCCAATGACTAATCAAATTGCTGCTACTACTCATTCTATGCTTCTCTAACTTATACCTCTTCTTCAAATTATCCACCTTGTTCTTACACTGCTCCACCGTCTTCGTTAGTTTCCCACACCGCTGGCTCGCCGTCGCCGCCACTTCCTCCCAATCTCTCCCTCTCAAGTTCCCTCTGTTCAACTGCGTATACTTATCCATATACGCTTCCAGTAAACACGCGATCGCCGAATCGCTCCACTCTTCTCGATCCTTCCTGCACTCTCCTCCGCCGTTGCCGGATGTTTTAGGTCTTTTACACATGTACTGATAGTTATTGCTGTTGGTGTCTTTGTGTTTGCCTCCGCTGCCGTGATTGTCTCCGTCTGATTTCTTCACGGTCCGCAAATTTGCGTCGCTATTGAAAGGATTCGAACTGTCATTGAAAGGATTGACGTCGGGAAAAGCTGAATCGATCTCGTTATCGACATTTTCTTCCGCTTCTTCTTCCTCTTCTAGTTGTTGCTGTTGTTCTTCCGGGTCACCTCCGAAATTACTTGTGCTTGTGCCTGATCCAACGGCGTTGGAGGTTGGAAGGACACCTAGAGGGGGCGCGTGGATCGGAGATGATTTTGTCGAGAATCTGTGGGGCGCGTAGGATTGGTGGTGGAGGATGTGGTGGTGATTGTCCGTTTGGTGGTGGTTATCGTCACCGATGAGGGAGAAATCGTCGTCACAGGAGGCCATTGTCGTTACGGTTAGGGTTAGCGTCGTCGGTTAGATGGCTGTTGGAGAACGACGGCGTTGAGAGAAAGTAGAGAGGAGAGGTTTAACGGAGGCCGAGCGTCGTGAATTGGGTAGTAGGGGCCGTTACGGCCAGTTACGGACCCGTTAAGTTGCATTCAGATGCTGGTGTGCACGTGGTGGTGGGACCACCATCTTTTAAAGTACTAATAAGTCCCTGTAAGCCTTGAGAGCATTCATTGCAAGGACAAAACGGACGAATAAAAAGTCTATCCTTTTGTTATTTTCAAATTCATTGAGACGTGTTTTAATTTAGTTTGGGGAATTATATTTCAATTTTTATGTAAATCGGATATTGTGATCTTACTACTTTTACAATACAATGTGACGCATACAAAGTCTAAAATATATTTGAATAATAATATTATGCCCTTAAAAACTAAACTATTTCAAAGATCTAAATTATACTTTATTATATTTTACAATAAGATATTCTATTTAAATAATATTAATATAATTATTAATTAACAAAGAGATAGAGTGCTTCTTCTCCATATCTATATATACATACAAATGTAAAGAATTCTTTGTGCATATTTTTATTAAACATAAAAATTAATATAAACATAATAAAATTTAAATTCAATCAATTTGAATATTGTATTAGAATTTTAAAAATTAAATAAATCACTTTTTTAAAATCTTCATATAGCCACAGCCCCACATTTTTAGCTTTGACCTTTCTCAACATGTTGAAAAGTTAGTATTATACTTTTTGAAAACGTAAATTTTTTTTTACTAATTATACAATCTGAAAGTGGTTTAAAGCAAATAGTAAATGTGGTTCTTCATTCACCTTATTGAGATTGTAGTAAATATAAAATATGGAGTTGTTTGAAAATATTTTTATTTAAAATTGTTGATATTAATATAATTATGTCTTTGTAACGAGGTTAAAGGATTTATTGTTCTTTACACACAAAGGATATTCCACGATAGGAAGAAGAAGAGGGTTTGAAGTTTTAAGCAATGGAAAGAGTAACTGATTGGTTTACGGGGATAAGAGAGGAAGTCTGCAATAATAATGTAGTGACCTTTAATATGACAAATGGTGAATTTATAGCGCAAAAATCATTCTTTTCATCGAAACAATTAGCTATTAGGTAGTGTCTTCTTTTTAGGCTCGAGAATCTTAGGAAAAATTGTGTTGTCCATAGTTTCTTGAGAAGTAATTCGTGTAGCACGTATATAAAGGGTAGAGATTACTCCGTTATGTTCATACATTCTTCTTTCTATAGGAGGAAATTCATTCTTATATGGTCTTACCATCATTCGAAGAATTAGGGTTAGAGAGGTAACATGAATTGAATGGATAACTGGTTGAGGACGACGATTTGTCAGCTTATTCAAATGAAGAACTCCCTATTCAAAGAAGGCAGACCGATGTTTTATTTGTGAAAAACTGGGCTTTATTCTTGCCAATGTTGTAAAAAATAGATAAACTACTTCTTGAAAATTTTTTCCTGATCTTGATATGGCTTTAGGGTGCTTAATGGATCTTTTCATACTAGACTTTTCAAGCTGTTCTCTTCTCTTGTTAGACCTCATTTTTTTTCTATCGTATCAGCCATGGTGGTGGCCTCTCCTACTAAAATAGCATATAAACTCCTAACATTTAAATCTGAACAATTATGTTTAAAAATAATTTGCATTTATATTGTAACCTTTTTTTAATCTAAACATATATAAAGATAAATAACAGCATTTTATATATCTAGTAATTTTTAAATAAATTATGACTAATGATTTTAAAATAAAGACTTAGTTCAAATTACATGTCACAAAAATTAAGAAATTCAAACAAGGGTAAAAGTTACAGACCTTCCTTATAGTTTAAGAAATTTTAAAATAATTCTCTAATTTTTAAAATTTTTAAAAAATCATTTTAGTCTTTTTTTGTGTGAAAAAACTCCTCTTAAACTTCAGTTAAAAAATAATGATAAAAACATGTAATATGAACATTAGATGTAGACTTTTCAAATGTCATTAACACGATAATTTAATTCAACTGTTAAATCCAATTTGAACTAATAAATTCAATATAAATTAATAATTTAAGATAATTATAATAAATTATTAGTTTAAGTTGAATTTAATTAATTCAATTTGAGTTTAAGAACTAAGATGAATTGTCATGTAAACAATATTTGATTAGTACAAATGGAAGGTTTATAATGAGTATATTTTATAGTTATTTTTAGTCGAAGTCTAAGATAGATATAAAATTTTAAAATTTTGAAAAATTAAAAAAATTAAAATTAAAAATTTTCAAAATTATACTAAATTGCATAAAAAAGTGTATGTGTTTTACCTTAAAAACAATCTATATATCTTTGTTTTGGACCCCTACTTATCTTCATCTCTCATCAAAAGCACACCTTCAAAACCATTGTTCTGTTCTGTCTCTAAATTTTTGTTCCGTTTCGTCTCTGCATTTTGAAGACAACAACCAAACAGACAATAACTTTTAGAGTCTTGATTGACTATAAAGAAGTTGGATTTTGGTTGTAGCTAACAAAACATTGCTAGCTTGGAGTTTAAGTACTTGATACTACAGTCCATAGTTTTTTGTGTGTACCAAAGAGTCTATATGGTTAATATTTGTGATAGTTTTCTCCTTTTACAATTGGTTTTGCATTCATTATTTTAAGTCTTTGACCTTTGCCTTCACAGTTCTAAAACTCTTTTGCTAGTTTTCCAGAAGCTTAAGAAAGGCCCTCTATTTCTTGTTAGTAGAATTAAATCTCATTCGTGTGTGTATGCGTGTGGCAATTATTATTATCTTATGTGAATATTAATATTGTTCTCATTATTGAGTAAAAATCTTGGCGCGTTTAGAAACTTGTTGTACTTGTCTGCTATATCTTGTGTTAGGTATAACGGTAGGAATGGTAGCTTTGACTTTGGATGATAAAGCAAGGTGATTCAAAAGATCCCCCCTAACGAGAAAGTTATTTTAGAAGGAGACTTTAATAATCATATAAAGGCAATCTCAGATGGGTATTTAGGGGTTCATGAGGGTTTCAAATAAGGAGATAGGAATGAAGGTGAGACTGTTTTATTGGACTTTGTAGTAGTGTTTGATTTGACGATGCCAACTCATTTAAAAAAAAAAAGAGCACCAGGTGACTTTTAGGAGTAGAATCACGAAACTTAAATTAATTATTTCCTCATAAGATGGAGCTATAGACCTAGTTATATGGATTGTAAGGTAATACCTAATGCATGCATGTCAACTCTCTATGAATTATTGGTTATTGATCTTATAATTAAAAGTTGGAGAAAGAAAAGAAGTCTACAAGGATGTGATAGAGTTAGATGGTGGAACCTAAAAGGAGATATTATGGAACAATTTAAGGATAGAGTAATGTTTGGAAAAGAAAGAAAACTGTAAGGATATATTAACCAAGTGTTGGAGAGAGTAACAACTTTTTTAAGAAATGCAACTAATGAGATATTGGGAGTTTTAAAAGGGCCTAGGGGTCATAAGATGAAATCTTGGTGATGGAATGAATATGTATAAAAAAAGATTAAGATCAAGAAGGTTACCTATAAAATTTTAAAGGATTAAATCACATATATAGGGAGGGCAGTTAATAGAGAAAGTTACAAACTGAAAAGAAAGAGGCAAAGAAGGTAGTCACAAAAGTCAAAAGTAGAATATAAAAGAAATTATACCAAAGATTGGAAAATAAGGATGGAGAAAGGGATATATTTAAGTTGGCAAGAGCTAGGGAACAAAAAGAGAAAAACTTTAATTAAGTTTGTCGGATGAAGCAGGTTAGTTGTTCGTGGATGAAAATGATATAAAGAGAATATGATAGAGATACTTCTATAGCTTTTCTAATAAAGGAAGAGAGAACAACATCTCTTTGGGTGATCTTAGCACATCTGAGAAATATCATAACTTCGCTTGTTATAGGCAAATCACAAGAAAAGAAATAAAGGCTTTGAGGGAGATGAAAAATGAAAAGGAAGTAATATATAAGAGCATAGGAGAAGAGGATCTTATTTGGTTAGCCAAGCTTTTTAATGTGATACTCAAGTCCTCCAATATGCCAAATGAGTGGATATTTAACATATTAATCCCTCTCTACAAGAACAAAGGGGACATCTAAAGTTGTAACAACTATATAGACATCAAACTACAACTATAGAGATGTGAAACTACTTAGTCACACCATGAAGTTTACTGGAAAGGGTGATTGAGAAGAGAGTGAGAAAGGGCACACCTATCTCGTAGAACCAATTTAGTTTCATACCAAGAAGTTCCATGACAAAAGTACACGCCTCCTTAGACGATTAATGAAATATTATAGGAAAAAATAATAGGACCTACATATATTTTTCATTAACTTAGAGAAGACTTATGACAGAGTACCTAAAAAGGTGATATGGAGGTGTTTATAAGTTAGAGGAGTTCTTATGACCTATATACATGTTATTAGGGATACGTATGATGATTTTATGACTATAGTATGGAAGACAAGAGGAGATACAGGGCATTTTTCTATCGTTATTAGACTACACCAAGGTTCCTCCTTAAGGATTGATCGGGGTGTTACGCTATGAAAAAGTTTTACTATTTTAACCTCGATAACACTGCAAGCACACGGGTCATTTGCGTAGTACCTAAGTTATCGATCCCATAAGGAGGGTTAATCTAATCCTAAAATCTAAGGCTGAACTGAATCGCAACAATTTAAAATAAACAACTAATGCAGAAAATTAATCAATCAAACAATCAATTACGAGAATTAAAATTTAGAAATATGAACAAGATAACAATTTTGCACAACCCAATAGAAAATCAACCTAGGAACTACCAATTGACAGAAAGGGGGTTTATCGGACCTTAATAAAAATTTAATTAATTATACAATTATCGAATTACTGGATTTAGACGGTCCTAGGGTGGATTAATCTCTCTCGAGTTATAATCTTTAACCCTAATTTATAATCCCTAATTCAAATTATGGAATTTTGACCTCTCGATTCACAATTGACCCAAAACCTAAATTAGTTCTAAAATTGTCTAAAAACCTACTGAAAACCTATGCACGATCTCTCGCTACACAAATTTAACGGTTTGATTTAATTCTTTATCTATCAAACTACCTAACTCTCGTTGGCCTAATTTGATGATATTCACTCTGTTCACCCTCTCAGCTTGTTACCGAATTATTAAGAATAGAAATTGAATCACAAATAACTCAATAAAAACATAATAAATTGAATTTAATTAATATCAAAGACAAATCCCAAAGGTGAGCATAGACAAAAACTCAACATTCAACACAACCTATTCTCAACAACTTTCTTAAATTTATACATCAATAAAATTGAAATAACCGGAAAATACGTCCAGAATGGAATAACGGAGGAAACGATGGCGAGAAACCTCCTGTTCTAGGAAGTACTTCGTTTCAAGCTTCTTCTCTGTGTCTCTCTTCCTTCGTCTCCTTCCTTAAATCTCTCGATATGCTCTCTAGGGTTTCAAAATTTGGTGGTTGATTAAGTCTCTTCCAAGACTGCTTCTTCTATCCTTTAATGTTACATTTATACTTTGGAAGCCCTGGGGTTGATTCGGGGTCAAAATAGTCCAAAAAGTCTTACAAAACTTGAGTTTTTGTGTCAGATGGATGTAGGCCACGATCGTGGCCCTGCTTGTCATGATCGTGGCCAGCGCCTAACCCTCTCTGTCACGATCGTGGCCTATCGTGGCCCTGCTTGTCATGATCGTGGCCAGCGCCTAACCCTCTCTGTCACGATCGTGGCCTAAAGTGCATGATCGTGGCCTGGGTCCTCTCTTCTCGCTCTTTCTTTCACAATTGTGGGCCATATTTTTGGCCTGAAACTCTTCAAAACTTCTCCGTTCTTCATCGTTTACCCTGAAATACTAACAAACACATCAAGATACCTAAAAAATATAAAATGTAAGCTCAAAGATTCATACTAACTCATAAAAAACAATTAAACACAAAAACTAACACCATTAAAACATAAATACACACTAAACACTCAAATTAACCTTAAATACTTGACAAATTGAACCTTAAAATATCATGCAAATCACAACTATTAAGGACCTACATATTTTTTTCATTGACGTGGAGAAGACTTATGATAGAGTACCTAAACAAGTCATATGGAGGTGTTTATAAGTTAGAGGAGTTCTTATGACCTATATATAGGTTGTTAGGGATATGTATGAAGATTTTATTACTAGAGTATGGAAGACAAGAGGAGATACAGAGTATTTTTCTATCGTTATTAGACTACACCAAGGTTCCTCTTTGAGTCCCTTCCTATTTACAATAGTGATGAACGAGCTCACTAAGAATATCTAAAGGGATGTGCCTTGGTGTATATTGCTTATTGATAATATTGCTTTAGTAGATGAGACAAAAAAAGTTTTCAATGCCAAGCTATAACTTTGGAGAGATACGCTAGATTCGAAGGGCTTTAAATTGAGCAAGACTAAGACAGATTATTTAAAGAGTAACTTTTCAGGTCATAAGTAGGCATCTAATGTGAATATAAAGATTGGTTCAGAAGTTATACTACAAAACAATTGTTTCAAGTATTTAAGATCCATCATC
Source organism: Erythroxylum domingense (assembly GCA_025594535.1). Lineage (NCBI taxonomy): Eukaryota > Viridiplantae > Streptophyta > Magnoliopsida > Malpighiales > Erythroxylaceae > Erythroxylum > Erythroxylum domingense. Next base: position 29,137,935 of record JANQBM010000004.1, read on the forward strand.
TAATGTAATGCACGAGATAAATAAAGACAGATTATACCATATGGAGGGGTTCATCATGATTTTTATATGATAAGAAGATACCACTCAAAATAAAATGTAAATACTATCGTTTAGAAATTAGGCCAACTATGCTCTATAGGGTGGAGTGTTAATCCATCACACAGATGTATAGTCATAAGTTAATGGTGATAGAGATGAGGATGCTCCGTTGGATATATAACCTTTCAAGAAGAGATAAAGTTAGGAATGTAATGGTAAGAGATAAATTGAGGGTGACTCACATTGATGGTAAATTAAGGAAGAGTTAGGTGATACGGTCATGTTAAGAGAAGACATCTTGATACCTTAATGAGAGGACACGAGAAGATTGTACTTAAGGACTGTAGGAGAAAAAAAGGAAGATGTAAGTAGAACTGTGACGAGGTGATTATAAATGATATGACTCTGTTATAGGTTACCGAACACTTAGCTCTCAATAGGAAACTTTGACATACTAGGATAAATGTAAGAGATCTTACATAGAAAGGTCTTTCTCTTTTCATATATATATATATATATATATATATAAAATACTTCCCCCTTTAGCCATTTTAGTTAAGTAATTTTCTTTTTTAATTGTTTTTTGTTTTATTTATTTATTTTTCCTCTTTATTGTTTGTTTATTTATTTACTTATTTATATCTAATGTTTTTTCTTTATTTTATTTTATTTTATTATTACATTATATTAGATTGCATTACATTACATTGTTTATTTTATTTTATTTTATTTTTATATACTTTATATATTTCATTTTATTTCTTTATTTTTTATTTTGACTTCAAAATTTTATTTTATTTTATTTTCACTTTTATTATTTATGCAATTTTTCTTCAAGCAGTTCTAAAAAACTTTTTTCTCTCTTTTTTCTGTTTCTTCTTTCTTTCTCTTTTTCTTGTGGGTCTATCAGAAACAATTTCTCTATTAATTAAAGTAAGGTTGCTTACTTGTGAACTTAACTAGGTCCTGCTCAGCGAGATTCCTATTATAGTGTTATTGTTGTAAAGTATAGAGTTTACTTGAAAGGGAAAAGGACAAGAATCTGTTTAGCAAATAGTAGGAGTCTAAAGCTTCAAGCTTTGCTATATTTGCAGCTAGTCCATTTTTAATCTTTGTAATTGAACTCGCATTTTTTAACCATTGACGAAAATTTTGAAATAAAATTCTTATTAAAAATTTCACTTAAAATTAGATAAAAATTTATATTATATATACAATAAAAGAATTTACGATTATTATCTTTTGAATAAATTTTATAAAGAACACTTATATTAATCATATGTTTTTTAATAATTTTCTTAATAATTCAAGGTCATCACACCATTTGAAATACCATGCTTTGATTGGTTGTTGTCAATTATCAAAAGATTCAAAACTACACCTTTTATTGTCATTTTTTATAGAATTGACAAAAATAATTTAAATTGGATTGATTTCATCAAAAATTTAGTTATACTCAAATTCTTAAAAAATCAAATATTAAATTTAGAGACTTTTATCCCACCCGAACCTAACTGAATCCACAATAGCCCATTGATAAGACTACAATTTTATATACAATCATCTTCACTAAAATTATGTTATTCTTAGCCCAAGTTTATGTTGAACCATAAGCTTATGTTAAAGTTTACCCTATGCTTCACTGAACTTATGTTATTCTTAGGCACAAGTATATACTAAACCACAAGTTTATGTTGAAAGGAATAATTTCTTTATATAATTTACTGTCGTTTAACTCAAAAAGAATTGTGTATCTGTGGACATTGAGATAAATACATGAATCTTCACAAAAGGTCGGAACAACTCTCATCAAAAAATACCAGTCAATGAATCCTTTAACTCGGTTTTGTCATTAACGAATGTACACTAAATTGAAAACAAAATGTGTTGGATTTGCTCAAAAAACAAAGGGAGTGGATCTTCTGTTTCAATAAGTCTGTTCCAACTCTGTTCTGTCACAATATGACGATGTTTTAATAAAACCCAACTTTTACATTTAAACATGATGTCAGCTTTGCTCTTGCTTAAGCCAAGTCGATGCATTGTCTTTCCTTTGCTTTTTTTTTCTTTCAGCCTTTACTTCCCCTTCTCAACCCTTAATTTTCTTCAATCTTGCACTAGAGAGAAATATGAAGAAAGGAAAGACTGGTTATTTTGAGTTCCTCCCCACGTCGATCTAAAAATATTGAATTATTCTCCATGTTATTCTTTTTCTTTGTTTTGTTCTTCTCTTTTTTTTTTTCAAATTCTCTTGGGTTTTTCTTCATCATAGAAGACGAATGGGATTCTTCAATTAAAAGACAAAAAAAAAACAGGAAAAGTATTAGATTTTTCAAACAAAGATCGGAGATTTTGGTGAGAGGAAATGGAGATTTTCATTAGACGGAGTTGACGATGAAGAAATTTATAAAAGATCTATGTCCTGGTACCCTGTAATTGAAGATGAAGGAATTTAGACGCATTAATTTCACCACATTTTATCATGTTTAATTTTTTTTGGATATTTTGCAAAGCTTGTTTACGGAAGTCTATGTCCCTTTTATCATAAGTTTGTACACTTTGCTCTATTTATCTTTCATTCCATGATTTCAGAGTTGCAATTAATTTTAGATGGTGGTTTGGTAAGTTAGTTTTGTAAGTTATATATAAAAATTAAAATTTGGTTGAATCTTGAAGCAATAGTTTGAGAATTTTAAAGTGATTTTAAATGGTGAGCAGTCAGGTTATGTGTCTACAACCTCTCCTTCCTTTGATGTTCTTATTTTTCAAAAAAATAAAAGAAAAAATATATTTGCTCTTCACTTCCTCCTTTTGATTATGAGAAGATTGCTCGATGTCATTCTCTAAAGTGAAGGTGTGGGCACTAGGAAGCCATTTTGGTGCCCACAAATCCCCAAATTAGAGATAGGAATAAGAATTCAATAAATTCCTCTGTAGTTTCCATAATTTCTTACCCCTGATTACTCTAACTACAAGCCCATGAGTTGGAAATGCAAATGTGGAGACCTCATTTTCAACTCGTGATCATTTTTCTTTTTGTCTTCTATTTTTCTTCCAAAGTTCTAGCTAACTCTTGGAAATCCTGTGCATAAATGAATAGTTTCGATTTCTATAACCATCTTTGGCCTTGTTCCTTATCCATATTATTTAATCAATTTCAGATGATACTAGGATGTTTTATTCAAGGGATTCTTACAACTTAGGATTTCTACACAATCTTAGAATAAAAAACTATTATGTTAATGAAAATTTGAGCCTTTACTTGAATATGCATATCTAATGTATCTTCCCTATTAAACAAGATGAGACTTGTATGAATTTTCTAAGTGTATGTTGGCCTAGAAATTTTTCATTTTTTCCTGAAAAAACCATGCCAAATTGCCCTATGTAGTTTTAAGATATTGGCTTTTTCCATTTCTTTGATGTTTGGGAACGAAACAATAATAAGAGATTGAAAAAGAAGAATTATTTCTTTATATAATATTGCCTTTCTAACATGAGTTGAAGTCCAGTTGGTCAAGATACAGATATGCATGTAGACTTTTGTTTTGATGTAATCCAAGATATGTATAAATTTTTGGATGCTAAAAACATGTGGGTTTAATGCATAGGATTTAAAACTTTTTGGATGGGTTTTGCTCAAGAAGAGTAATTCCTTATTCATGTTGTTTGTTTTTCTTCCTGATGAAGGTGCTTGTTTTTCCAGATGAAGTTGGTTTAACTTCTTGTTTCTCTTTACTCTCTTTGGCATATATGCTAGGAAAACTAGAGTCAAAGCCAATACTTGTATTAGAATTGTTTAGCTCGTGAATCCAAAGATCCTTTGTGGTGATTATTCTTGTAGACTATGATTTATTCTCAAAACTAACTAGTGTTGATTTATTTTCAAGAATGCTTCTTTCAAGATTTTAACCTATGAAGATACATTTATATACAAGCTATTTTTTTTCCATTCCATCATGAGTTTCTCACGGCTTAATTTACATTTTTACTTTTGCTAATATTTTCCCCCACAATGTCATCCCTGAAAAAATTAGAATTTTGGTGTTTGCTTTTTTTGTACACTCTACTTTCTTTTCACTTTGTATTTACAAAACATGCCTCATGGACATAGAACTAGACAATTATATGTCTCAACAAAACCACCTATATCTGCACTATCGTAGTTAACATTACTGTTTTGTCATGAGTTATTTATCATCACATCGCTCACACCATGTGGTTGTTGTGCCTACAAGAATCATAAAAAGACAGTATCATTAGTAAATTGTGAATAAGTTACTAAACAGAATGTCATTATTAATAGTGTCTTGGCAAAAGATAAATACCAATTGGGAGTTGGTCATATCCATAGAAAATGGAACACCTTCATTAGAATTTGTTTGATTTGAATTGGCAGAGACAACCTATCATAAAAAAAGTTAAAGAGTATATAACCAAAATACTTAGACTTATTGTTAAAACATTGAATCTTTTTTACTAAAAAGTAAACTATATCTGGAGAAATTGTTTAGACAAATAAGACAGTTGGTGAATTTGAACCATATTTAAACTATCAATACAAATCTCAGTTCCTTGCATTTGATTTGCATATTGAAAAAATGAAGAAAACATTAATGAGAAATTAAATAACACATGACTGGTGCAGTTTAAAATACTAATCAAACCTTAGCTTGATTGTCTATTTGATAGGGACTTGTATGCTAGCTTGATTTAGTTTGAAAGTTTTCTCTCATATCGTATCTCACCCAAAAAAAGGAAAAAAATAATAGCATTATATAAGGGACATAAAATTTAAGAATATAAAAATTATTTTAATAAAACCTCAAGATTAGATGGTAATGATGGTGTTGAGGTTATGACATTTGTTGGAGCTATTTGAAAATTTTTTGTTGTAACCTGTCTCACCTATAAAATAGAAAAAAATTAATATCATTATATAAGGGACATGGAATTCAAGAGTTAAAAAATTTACAAATAAAATGTAAAGATGAAATGGTAATGTTAGTGCTGCAATTGTAAGATCTATTGGAGTCTGAACATTTTTAGTTGATTTCCTTTTTTTAAAACGTTCTCTAAGCCACCCCTCAATCTCTTACCTAAAATAATTTTCTTCTTGATTTTGATTCCTTTAATTCCAATACTGCTCATTTCATGAATTTCAATCCCATTTTGGTTCAAGTGATCTGTGTAACACTTGAATATTGAACCATCTCTTCACCTTGTAATCTAACATTGGAACTCGCATTTGAGTGTTGTACAGTTGATCCATTACCTTGTAGTCTAGCATCCACGATTTCCAACATCTTCAAAATACAATCTTTAACAATTTTGTAAGTCTCTTCACTCTCAGCTGCTTTCTTAAGCAATTGAACTTACAGCCTACACAATTCTTTATACCGCATACTTTGACATATTTTGGGATCCAAATTGCTTATGTTAATTCCTAAATTTTTAGCCCCCACAAATCCAAGTTTTGCTTTTCGTGTCCACCTTTTCAATATGCACTAACTTGGGATCTCTATAATATTTTTCACAGTAAAAACTTTCAAGATATGAGAACATAAAATTCCAACAAACTTGAATTTTCTAAAGCTACAATCAAATTTTCCATTTGATGAATCATAAGTAACTGTATGGTAATAGCTCCTCTTATGAGAAGTAATTTGATATTTTGTGATTGATCTAACCTCCCTAAAACTTTCAATACAAGAATCATGAGACTTACATCGTTTATTTTGAAAGCATTTGAGCACCTCAAGAGTATAAACACTTGCTGCATGTTTCAAAATTTTAATTGGATACAATAATGAGGGAATACTTATACTTAATTTAAAATCAACCTTTAACTCTTCATATCTACGACCTTTAAGGAGTCTTTCAAAGTGATTAAAATACTCTAAAGATTTATATTGATAAGTGACATACCTCTTTACAACACTATTCATGCTCTCACTTCTTTGTATGGTCGTCATGTTTGCATAAAACATTTGTCTTCCATACAATAAAGCCCATTTTTCCTTTATCCCAAACACATGCCTTAACTAATCATTGTCTTCAAGTCTATATTTGCGCAGCATCTCATTCCATGCATTTACAAAATCTTCCTCTTCTTCAAAATTATACATGCATGAGTTAAAATCTCCAACAAAATCTTTGAATTGAGGGAAAACACTACTTAAATGAATGGTGGCATTTTGATAAATGTGTTAAATACATGAGCGATGATAAGTTTCATGCCATCTTAGTGCTAGAGCCTTTGCCATTTCTGCATCTTGGTATGTAAGAATAGTTTTAGGTCTTTTATCACACACAACTTTCGTAAAACGTGAGGGATGTCTCATTATATAACAATGCAACACCAAAAAGTGTAGTCTGCTTGTGATGATTTACCCCTACAAAAAATGCAAAGGGACGATCTTCATTGTTCTTCTTGTAAGTCGTGTCAAAGCAAATCACATCACCAAAATTTGAGTAACCCTCTTTCATCTTTGCATCTAACCAAAAAATGTTGATTATTAAATCATCTTTATCAACTTGGATAACATACAAAAATTTAGATCGTAAAATTTGTATAATATGAAAATATTCTAGAACATCTCTTTTATTCCCTCTTTTCTCATCTCTCATTCTTTTAGACCGTAAGTAATTTCTGTAGTAATCTGGTATGAAACCTAAATTCTTTCGATCACCTACTGGCCTAACCATGAGATTATAAGACGTCTTTGGTGGGATTACTATGTCATTTTCCATTTCTATTTATATTGCTGCAGAAAACTTATCTTTCAGTGAGATCTGAGTAAGTGTGTCGTGTTTAGACTCGAGAGGTAGTGATTATGCTCCTTAATAAACTGAACCATATAGAGTTTTTTTCTTCTTCAAAAACTGACTTTCATTTTAGCTTCACAACCAAACCTTGTTTTACGATGTGATGCTCTCACATACATATCTCTTTTGTCTTTTCCTCGTTTACCTTCAACACTACAACAAAACATTATGTCAATAAAGTTTCTAGATTTATCTTTGTGGTTTCTGCTTCTCCTTATCCCAAACCCGACTTCTTTAGCATATGCCAAATAGAATTGGTAAGCATATTCTTCTGTCTCAAACTCCATTCCAATTTTTGGTATTAATTCTTTATATACAAATGAGCAGGTAACTTGCAAATCCTGATTTCTGTTTAAACTTATGACAACTATAAGCTCATCTTCATCTTCACTCTTGCCAACTTCAATACCATCTTTAAAATTTAACTGATGACAAGATGAAGATACACCTGCTATAGAATATTAGCTTTTATCTTGAAGTAAAAACCCTAAAAAATGAAAAAATTGAAAATGGATGCTTCACTTTTATGATATAGAGAACCATTAAGTGTCGAATTCAAAATTTAATTAAAAAGCAAAAGTGAATCCTTTAACATTGAACTTAAATAAATATCTAACAATTGGTGCTAAACAAATTCTTTAAAAAAATTTTGTTGATCCACCATATTATACAATCTCCAAGAAAACATTTACATACTAATCTTCTTTCTTTTTGTTTACTGGAACAATTAAATGAGCTCAAGCTGTAAAAGTTATTACTTTTCCTTTTTCAGCAAAAGAAGACTAACTAAAATAAGACAACTTAAAAAATTCACCATTAAGGGGAAAAAATGTTAATTCCTTTTGCCAAAATAGTGTGAGAGGTAAACATAAGGGAAGTAGAGAGAAATCTTATGAATGATTCAGAGTGTAGGAAAGCTTGCTCTAAATAATTTTTTAAAATAGATTACAGGAATTTAAGGTGTTAGTGAATAAATTAAGGGACCCAGTAATTACTGTGTCTTGGATAGGCTCTAGGAATCAGAAATTCAGCTAAGCTTCAATTTTGTAGGTTCCTCTAGTGTCAGGCCACATTCAAAACAAAACATAAGTTTTAAAATCGTTCAAGCCCAGATCAAATGGCTTTTTGAACCTATCATGAATCTTGTCACCACCACCCTAGTAGTAACTTTTGGTTAAATCAAAGGTGGGACACCATTGCAAAGAATGCACAATAATCACTGTAAGAAATTTCTGTAAGAAAGGCACTGAAGATACTGAAAAGGAAAAAGAAGTAGAACAATACAACATAAAACCATTATAGCTAACTTGAGTTCTGGAAATAAGATAGTTGAGAAGGATTTCTCATTGCAACACTCAGAGAAAACCAGTCAACCTTGACATAATGAACATTCTTTATCATTAACATTATTCCCATAACAAAATTTTTATAGTTCTAATTCTACCTATAAAAGGTGCTGCCTTTTTCTTTATTTTCTTGATACTGATTTCTTTAAGCATGAAAGAGTTGTCAAAATCTCCATTCAAGCCTTATTAGTGGCATGTTCCTCCAAAAAGTAAAATATTTAAAAAATTCCATAGAATATTAACATTGAAAAATATTCATCACTATGCAATAGGAAAGAATCAGTAAAGACAACATTGAAAAATGATGAAGCTTTTTACCAAAAAAATACCTGTTTAATATGAAGGATTAACTCAAAAGCACCAAATATTTACTGTGATTTGCAATGTATTTAGAACCTGAAGAAATATGTCAGTGATTTAAATCGCGTATTAGTTATATCCAATTTTGGGTTTAGTTCGAGTGGATTTTTCTTCCAAGTTCTTAAAGGTTTTTTTTTCGCTTGAGAAGACATGAAAAGTGTTTTAAAAAGTGTGAAAGAGAGACAACTTGCCCCTTTGATTTTTCTGTTTGGTGTTCCCATGTGTTGGTAAACTAAAAACAGAAAAAAAAAGGAAAAGGAAAAGGCATCAGTTTCGTTGAAGTTATAAAAAAGCTTATTGATATGCAACAGAATTGGGTTTTATTAAAAACACGTTGTATTATGGAGGAACAGGGTTGGAACAAATTTATTGAAATAGATGATCCGAACTAAAAAACAAATGCTTCGAAAGAGCCCGCATTTTCCACGTTGGCATTTCTAATTCTAACGCCTAATGTAATGACACCTACTCTTTTAAAGCACGCTAAGACCTCTCACCTAATCAAACCTCACCCTAGACCCCACACATGCCCCTTGTGCTTCATAAAACAAACCTAGTTACTCATACAAATCAAGCCATTCCAAAGCACATTCTTGTTAATGGTTCTTTGATTTCATTGTGATTAATTGACAAAGAAAATGTCCTCTAAACACTTGCTTCTCGAGGAGCCAATAAGGATGGATTCAATTCTCGAGCCTTATAAAGTTTTATATATCTCATACTATGGCTTCGTAGTTTCTTTTGGTATATTCTTCATGTGATGTGATGTGATGGTTGTTGTTATTGATGTTGTTAGAGTTATTTTTAGGCAATGACGAATATTGTTGGGACACTGGGCCCTAATTCTGGTTATGTGGAAACTATTTCTCGATGCCTCAAGGTTGAAATGTCCGGTAATTTCTTCCAGTAACTTACTTTATGCTTTTTGCTTTTGTATTATAATATAGTAATATGGTGGACTTATATATTAAGGAAGAATAATGGCTTAGTTTGATTTTTCATGGGTTGAAGAAAAGTATCACCAAGAGACTTTGGACAACTTAAAATCAACTTTCAAAAGCACTAAGAAGCTCTGCGTTATATGTTTATGAAGGATATCACTTTCTTGTTTTTTCTTAAATGTTCCATTTTTTTAGTTTATTTACCAGCTCGTTTATCTATTTGATTGTTTTTGTTTAGGTTATGTTCGACACAATTAAGCCTGAGTTGCAGGTCATTAACAAACGTGAGAAGGCCATTTCTCTTCAAGTCAACACCAGTGTGGATCTAACCCCTGATTAAGGCCAAGAGGCCTCTTCAGAGCTATTCCCCATCAATGTTAATGAACTATCTAAGGTTTGAAAATCGCCATGCACAAAAAATAACTACTATATTTGTAAATTTTTAAATAGTTTAGACCTTGATAGTTCAAGTTAAGAAATTTAGCTTGACAAGGATTTCTTAAGTATTTGTCGATGCTTATTTATAGGACTTCTTTATGACTTTAGTCTGTAATTGTTAGCATTTAAATATCATGGTGGGGAGCAAAGTTTAAGCTGATAGATGCTTAAATGAAATGCTCTTAATGACTACAATCATGTTGTCTTTTTTTTATTAAAAAAAATCTTTAACTACAACTTTCTCGAGTTTTAGAAATAGGTCATATGACTTTAAATGTCAAGTTTTTTTCCATGGGAAAAGCTGGACCTTTATTTTTTCTATTGACAGGCAGTGAAGCTAGGGGATACCATTTTTATTGGTGAATATCTATTTACAGGAAGTGAAACTACTTTTGTATGGCTAGAGGTAAGGACAATATAGGGAAACTTTTGAGAAGTTAGCTAGATTTTGAACTATTTACTTACTAAATTTGTTTTTGTGCTCTTTGAAAATTGATTTGGATAAACACATGCATTAAGTTTGGGTTGATAGTTTCAATTTATTTATTTCTTTATCTAATTTTGCTGAATTGTAGTCAAAGATTTGATGACACCTTCAATCTTAGAGATATGGAACTCTATTACAGCCCCGTAATTGGGATCTAGTTATAGGGTGATTTAATTTGAAATCCTTCTATAAGTTTTGTAAGGAAAGGTGTTTTTGTGAATTTCTACCTTTGTGGCCTATTTTGATACAAAGAATAAGGGTACGTTAGAGAGAACCCTTTGATCTTATAAGAACAAAATTTGTGAAAAATTTCTTCTTTTTTTCAAATGTAATCAGCATACAAATTTATCAATAAGTTAATAAACTAACTCCTATATTTCAGGCTAACATTAAGCCTAACAACAATAGTAAAATTGACCACTAATAGCTAAAACAAAGGACATGTTTGAAACAAAAACATAAAATCAGCTCTTAAACAGAAAACATAAAATTGGGTAGTATTTAATCAGTTGCTCCACTAGCCAACTGTCACCTCTTTTCTAAGTGACTGACGTGCCAATTTGCGATATACTTTCCCATGAAAATAGTCCACTGTATTGCTTCCCATAACACCACCTCCACTATTAAATTGGAGCTTATCCTCTAGCTCAAAGGAAGGAAAATGCTACTTGAGCGAACTAATATATTCCCAAAATGCATCTGCTAGAGAGAGACTAGCCTAATAAATTAAAGCTTGGGGATATTCCTTAAATAAACGATAGTCCAAGACAACCAAAAGAGTCGATTGAATTTCCCCTTGGGTCAAAGTAGGTAAAGAAGACTACACATGAACATGATTACCATGAAACAGTTTAAGACAAGACATATGAAACACTGGGTGCAATTTAGTAGTGGCTAGAAGATCTAACTTATAAGCCACATTCCCTACCTTAGCCACAATACGAAATGGATCATAAAAATGAGGAGAGAGTTTTATTTACCGTTTTAGCACCAAACCAAGCTGACATGGGACTGAAGTTTAAGTATAACCATGTCTCTTATCTAAAATTCGAATGGCCTTTGCTTATGATCATAGGTTGCCTTCATAACAGATTAGGCTTGGAGGAGACAATCACGCAAGTCCAATAAGACCACATCCCGAGTTCTACACTGTTAATCAATAACTTCAATTTTGGCCAAACCAGGGTAGTAAGAAAGCATTGTAGGAGAAGCCCTACCATAAACAACCTTAAAAGGGGTAGCTTTGAGAGAAGAATGATAACTTGTATTATAGCAATACTCCACCCGTGGGAGCCAACGAAACCAACGATGAGGTCAATCGCTAGTAAAATAGCCTAAATACATTTCAATTATACAATTAATGACCTCTGCTTGGCCATTTCTCTGGGGATGATAACCTGAGCTGAAAGCCAATTTCATCCAGCTAAGGCAGAACAATTCCATCCAAAAAGAGCTCGTGAAAGTGACATCACGATCACTGATAATAGTCTCAGGTAAACCATATAATTTAAAGACATTATCAAAAAAGAAGCGAGCACCACTCATAGCTGTATAAGGATGAGTAAGAGCCAACTAATAAGCATACTTGAAAAAATGGTCCACCATCATAAGAATCACAATTTTCCCTTATGAATTGAAAAGTCCTTTGATGAAATCCATAAAGACATTTAACCAAATCTACGGTAGCACCGACAAAGGCTGTAGAAGAAAATTTAAGTGATACAATGTAAGGTCTTTTAATATCCTTTATGATGGCTATCATGCAGAGCTGAGAGAATGGAAGGAACAGGGGTGAAGTAGGAAGGATATAAATCTGTTTTCTAAAAAAAGTCAAACCATCTTTGTATTCCCACGACCTAATGGCTTCCCCAACCTGGATATTCTATATTAGTTGTTGCAAGCATTCAGATTGTGGTATCTCCTTACGCACAAACTTAAACAAAGACAGTTGTGGCATAGAAATAATAGCAATGAGTGGTTCAGACATTAGTTGTCTTAATAAAGCATCTGCTACGATGTGATAACGACCCACTCGATGCTCTACAGAGAAGTCATAGCCCATTAATTTACTCAACCATTGTTGTTGAGGAGAGGTGATAATACACTAATCTAGTAGAAACTTTAAACTATAATGGTCAATTTCGATGAGGAAGTGACGTTCCCATAAATAAGGTCGCCAATGTCATACTGCCTTTGCCAAACCAATAAGTTCTTTTTCATAAACTAGTAGTCCTCTATATTATGATGCAAGTGGACGACTAAAAAAGGTTATGGGTTTTCCATCTTGTTGCAGCACCGTACCCACTCCCAAATCATAGGCATCACATTCCACTATGAACAAGTTGTCAAAGTTTGGCAAAGCCAATACATGAGTACTTGTCATGGTTGCTTTTAAGCGATCAAAATCTAAAGAAGCTTAATCGGTCCAAAAAGATGAATTCTTCCGCAACATAGCTGTCAAAGGGACAACAATGGTGCCATAGTTCTTCACAAACTTTCGGCAGTAACTAATCAATCATAAAAAACCACATAGTCCTTTCGCAGTGTTTGGTTTAAGCCAATCAAGCATCACTAAAATCTTACTGCGATCAACTGCTACCCCTTCTGCTAAAATTATATGTCCTAAATAAGACACTTGAGGCTTGGCTATGAGGCATTTGGACTTCTTTAAGAACAATTGGTTGTCTTTAAGCAATGAGAATACTATTCGTAGGTGTTGGAGATGATTGTCCCAAGTCTTACTATATACCAAAATATCATTAAAAATAAGAACAAATTTGCGCAAGTGATCTCGAAATACCTCATTCATCAAAACTTGGAATGCACTTGGTGCATTGGTGAGATCAAACTGCATGACCAGGAATTTGAAATGACTATGATGTGTTTTAAATGTTGTCTTCCCCACATCTGAAGGACACATCCGGATCTGATGGTAACCAAAACAGAGGTCTAACTTGGTAAATAATTGGGCTCCATATATTTCTTCCAATAATTTATTGATCACCAGAATTGGGAATTGTCTTTAATGGTTTTGGCATTCAGTGACCACATAAAGCCACCAAGTGCTATCAGCCTTTGCTACCAGTAGATCAGAAGAAGAGAAAGGAGATTTACTGGGTTTGATTATGCCACTGTTCAGCATGTCTCTACACTGTCGCTCAATCTCATCTCTCTGAGCATGGGGTAACAGTGAGGATGGACAACAATGGGACTGGTTCCTGGCTGCAAGTTAACGCAATGATCATGGGAAAGTGGGGGATACAGTCCCATTGTCTCCCGAATCTCCAGAAAAATAGATTCAAAGGAGTTTAAAAATAGTTACAATTGCCCATTTATTTTGGGCTCCACATCTGTTATATTTAAGTGTTGGAGTTAGATTACCGATGGAAATATCCAATACTTGTAAGTCCATAGCTCTCTGATTCCTCTTAAACAACATTGATTTCTTTTATTGAAATCCTACAAAATAGGACTCAGTTTCTTCAACCAATCAACTCCTAAAATAGTGTCAAACTCATTGAAAGCCAATAAGAAAAAATCAGTGGGGAATAATTGAAAACCTAACCATAAAGGAACCTTACGACATTGACCTGAGATATGAATTTTATTTCCATCAACCACCACCACCTGCAACCCATATAAAGTCTCACTCAACAAGTTCAATTCACTGACCCAACATTAATTCATGAAACTGTGCATACTCCCTAAGTCAATGAGGATTACCCAAGGTTTTCCCTCAATGTAACATTGAATCTGCATCGTTTGAGGTGCCTTTCTCCCTAAGATTGAGTGTAGCAATATGTCTGGTTCTTCAACATATTCAAGGTTGCAGTTATGAGATTCTCCTTGTTCTAATTCTTTGACACCATCTAACTAGAACAATCTCTTACACTGATGGCCTCTATCATAAACTTCATCATAATTAAAGCATAAGCCCTTAGATCGCCTCCATCCATCTCCGTTCTCTTCAATCTTCTAAAATTCTTTTGTTGGTTTTAATTAAGATTAGTTGTGGGATTGCTCATTAATGGTTTAGAGAAATGGGTCATGGGTTTTTTTGGGCCTCCCCTCCTTTTATACAAATGGGAAAAACTTATGGCTGAAATTAAATCCTTTGGCCTGTGCAGTTCCACCTCCACTGTAATATATTCCTGTAATTTGCGTATAAAAATTTCAACCTTTTGTTCTAAAGTAAGGGAACCTGCTCGGGCTGCTAATTTTTGAAATTTGCAATGATAATCTTCCACTATGCCAATTTGATGAAGTTTGGAAAGTTCTCCCAATTTGTTGCCTCAAATCGAAGGCCAAATCAAAGATGACATTATTGTGTAAAGTCTTCCCATAGAATTCCTAGCCTGTCTCTTTCCAACTTGAGGAACCAAACTTGTACATTATCATCATGGTGGTAAGAGGCAATTTCCAGCTTCTTTTCTTCAGGTATGTGCTAGCGATCACAACGACTTATCCATATGAGCAAGTCATTTTTCCCATTATAAGTTTAAAATTCTAGTCGGGCATATTGAGGTTGTTAAAGTTCGACCTCAGTGAAATTAATATCTTATGTTGGTTCTTTAGGTCCATGATACACACTCCTAGCTTCTCTCTTTTGTCGTTCGATTCACTTAATAGCTAACTCCTGTGAAAGCTCGTCAATAAGATTGAAGAGATGCTTGTGCTCAGCTTGATCCCATTGGTGCTCCTCCTGGTGTCTTTGACGTTCTTCCTCATTCCTTTGACGGTCCTCTTAGTACATTTTCATGAAAGCTTCAAATTGCCTTTGTAGACTATTGGATGAATTGTTCATAACTGCTAGCTCTGATACTAAGTTATTACAGTCCCGTAATTGGAATCTAGTTATAAGGTGATTTACTATGAAATCCTTTTGTAAGTTCTGTAAAGTATGATGTTTTTGTGAATTTCTACCTTTATGACCTATTTTGATACCTCGTTAGAGAGAACCCTTCAATCTTATAAGAACAAAGTTTGTGAAAATTTTCTTCTTTTTCTTTAAATGTATTCAACATACAAATTTATCAATGAGCCAATAAACTAACTCCTATATTTAAGGCTCACGTTCAACCTAACATCAATAGTAAAACCAACCACTAATAGCTAAAACAAAGGACATGTTCTAAACAGAAAACATAAAATTGGCTACTAAACAGAAAACATAAAATTGTCTAGTATTTAATCATTTACTCCACTAGCCAATTGTAATCTCTTTTCCATGTAACTATCGTGCCAATTTGCGATATACTTTCCCATGGAAGTGGTCCACTATATTGCTGCCCATAACAAACTCTGAACTAGTTTATTGGCTTAATCAACAAGAAGACATAAATAAACATAGTTACATGTAAACAAGAAGACATAACTAAACATAGTTGCATGTAAAACTTATATATTAAGAAGTTATATTCATCGATGTCCTTGAATTTTCATGAGGAAGTGAGAGAGAGAGAGAGAGAGAGAGAGAGAGCTATACCTTTAGAATGAAATGTCTTTCCATCAACAAGATGGGTAATTGAGTTACATTGATTGATGACATTAATTTTTTGTTGGAGCATGCAAGTTTCAAAGGTGAAAGGCGATGATGTGGTTTATGTTATAAAGAACACGGCAACTCTGACAAGGTCATTTCTCACTCTATATGCCTCTCAAATTCATATTGAACTGCCTACCCTTCTGACAAAGATAAGAAGGTCAGTTCCTCATCTTACTCATCAATCTAATATATGATATGGTATGGTATATACTTTCCACATTTTTTATTCTTTGGTTTGTTGTCAAGTGCTTGATATGATGTTTTGCTTTTTAATGCAGGTTATAAGTTCACGAGGACTACATAATAAAATTGACTTCCTCTAGTTGTCTTATACATGGCATGCAGAAGATGTTCGTTAAGTAAGGTCCTTTTCATGTTTCAAAGAATTTTTCACTGCATTGTGGTTTATTGAATTAGTCATAATTTATGAAATCTACAATTCTATTATTAGTTAATGTCTCCTCTGATGCAAGCCCGTGAGTTCTCTCTAAGTTGGGTGAACTTTATCAAACTTAGATCTTTACTAAAATTGAAAATATAGAGGTAAATTCCAGCATGTATTTCTTAAGAGTTCTGATATCTTAAAATTAACCCTAACCAAAGTTTTGATTATTCCTTTTAAGGATTAGCCCACTTTGTTGAGATTTTACAAGAAGTTGATGGCATTATCCTTTCACGTGGAAATTTGGGCGTAGATCTTCCTGAGAAGGTAAGTATTCCAATTGCAGAAAAGAATTCAAGTCCTTTTTGCTATCATACTGAGTTGCTACCAGTGCCGGCCTTAGGCAGAGACAAGCAGGGCACCTGCCCAGAGCCCACCATAAAAAAGGACCCCATCTTTAACATGTGATGGTAACTTTCAAGAGGGTCAAATACATTTATTCCAAAAGAGTAATAAATTTTGTAATAAATGTAGAGAACGCTGGTGGAAGTTGTTAATTTTTTTCAAGAGTAATAAACATCAAATAACATTATAAGCTTCCCAAATATTGTCTTGGAAGCTACATTATTTCTGGCAGTAATGTAGCAACTTCCAAGATTGATTAAGTTAACGTTAACTTTCAAAGTTAACATTAACTTGTTATACTTATAGATAGTTTTGAAGTATATATGTTTATTTATACCCTCTAATTTCTTTATTTTCATCAACATATACATCTAAGGTACTCTAGCTCAAAATTTTGTAGCAAAATTTTTTCACGATTTTGTCTTCTAAGTTCTAAGTATAATTTAAAGGTAAAATTTCTGATTTTTTAATATATTTTTAGCTTATTAAATATTTGAATATGTTATAATTAATTTGTAATTTGTCATTAACGTGGACATTATATTACATTTTAAATCATAACATTAATATTAAATGATATTGTATTTATTTGTGTTTCTCCTTTTTTATTTTTAGATTACTTATTATTTATAAAAATAATTAAACATTAATAAATAATTTAATTTTTGTAATTGTAATTTTGATTATGCTTTGCCACAAGTAATGTAATAATTGTTGGATTTGTGTTCTTGTAGAGTTCACATAAGTTTATTGATAATATAACTAAATCAAATAATTTAAGATACTCAATTCAAGGACTACATAAATGGTTTTCTTTATTATAAAAATACATATGACTCTATTAAACATGTCGTAATAATAAAATAATAATAAAAATGATATTCAATCATTTCCATAGCTTATAGAATAGGATAATATTTGACTTGGGAAACTTAGAATATTTAATAACTTAGAATATAATTTACTATATTTTTTCCTAAGTATGCTAATTTCTTGTATTTTTAGAAATTAATGTTTCTCTATCATTAAAATTTGCTCTTTGTTTTTTCATTTTTAATATTAGATATTACATTTTGTTATTTATTTTTTTCCTCTATCACATATATAATACCACTGATATATCTTTGTGATATATTATGAAGCTATTAATGTTTGGTTGTGCCTACATACTTCTTCCAGTTCCATACAGGTGTTTTTGATCTTTTTCTAGTCCAATTGTGTTATAATTGATTTATATTATGCTACCTAAAAAGCATTTGTCTGGAAGTGAAAAAAGGAAAAAAAGAAAACAAGTAAAACAGTTGATAGAATCCCAAAAAAGGAGCAATTAATAAATTTATTAAAAGATTGGGCTCCTTTAGTGAGAGTCCCGAGGAATTAGGTAAAAGTAGTTTTGAACAACATAAAGAAAACTCAAGTGATGAGATTCATATTCATAAGGATATTAGAAATTTGAGTGAGCATGATCATGTACCAAATGCGTCCACTTTAGAAAATTTAAAGGCAGATGGGCAAGTAAGCCCTATATTGGATATTTATGATCCTAGAAATTAGGATAATCTTGATAATAAAGCAAGGGATTTTTAGTTGAAAATGGGCCTGTAAGAGAATTGAATCTTGTGTTTCCTTTAGACAATACCTCTCATCATTTTTCATATTCTTATTATTATAGAAATTTGAGTAATGGAGATATTAGCAATAGAAAATGGTTGGTTTATTCTAAATATATAGATAAAGTATATTGTTTTTATTATAAGTTGTTCAAATATAATAACAAACAAAGTGGATTAGCAAATGATGGATTTAGATATTGGAAACATCTTAGTGAGAGACTCAAAGAACATGAGAATTGCATTGAGCATATGATTAATGTGAGAACTTGAAATGAATTAAGAGTAAGATTGAGCAAAAACCAAACAGTTGATACATATTTGCAACAAGAAATTGTAAAGGAGAAAGAACGTTAGAGATAAGTTTTGATAAGAATAGTTTATGTTGTGAAATATCTTGCTAAATATAATTTAACTTTTCAAGGATCTAATGAGAAACTTTACCAAGATAGTAATGGTAATTTTTTAGGATTGATTGAGATGATTGCTGGATTTGACGTAATAATGCAAGATTATGTTAAACATATTCAAAATCATGAAATTCATCATCATTATCTTGGTCACAAAAATCAAAATGAGTTGAGTTCTCTGTTGGCCCATAGTGTTAAAAGTTTTATCATAGGGATCATTAAAGAGGCAAAATACTTTCTATTATTCTTGATTATACCCTATATTTGAGCCATCAAGAACAAATGAGTTTGTTAGTACGATGTGTGAATATGTCAAATAAGAAAATAAAAATAGAGAAGTACTTTTTTAGAGTTCTTGAAGGTAGATGACACATCTAGATTGAGACTTTTCAATGAATTATTGAATGCATTTAATTCTCTTGATCTTAATGTTTATAATGTAAGGGGTCAAGGTTATGAAAATGGATCTAATATGAAGGAAAACACCAAGGGGTTCAAAAATGATTACTTGAAATAAATTCGAGAGCATTATATATGCCATGTGTTTGTCATAATCTTAATCTTACTATTAGTGATATGACACATTCTTATGTTAAATTTGTTTCATTTTTTGGAGCTGTGCAACGCATATTGCATTATTTTCAAGTTCTCCTAAAAGATGGAAGGTTTTGCTTGATAATATTTTAGGCTTAACTATGAAATCATTGTCTAACACTCATTGAGAGAGTCAAATAAAAAAGTTTTAAAGCTATTAGATTTCAAGCTCTTCAAATAAGATTGGCTTTGATGGAATTATCTAGATCTTATGATGATGCCAAGTGAAAGAGTGAAGTAGAAAGTTTGGTTAGTGTACTTGATAGTTTCAAGTTTTTACTTGGTATGGTTATTAGGTATGATGTTTTATTCGCTATTAACATGGTGAGTAAAAAGTTGCAATCTATGTGCATCAATGCTACCATAAAGCAATTAAAAGGTGTGATAGTATTTTTTGAGAAATATAGAGATGAAAGGTTTGGCTCTAGTATGAATATTGCCAAAAGTCTTGCGCTTGAGATGAGTATAGAGCCTATATTTCCAACTAAACGTTGTATTATTAGGAAAAGAAAATTTGATGAAATTGACCACAATGGAGAAATATAATCAGCTAAGGATTCTTTCAAAGTTAATTACTTTCTAGTTGTTATAGATATGGCAATTGCTTAGTTGAAGAATATATTTGAACAATTAACTACATTTGATAATATTTTTGGATTCTTATTTGATTCAAAGAAGTTAAGGTCGTTGGATGATAAGAAATTAAGAGAATGTTACACTAATTTTATAATGACTTTTTCTCATGATAATGTGTCATATGTGGATTTAGATAATCTTTTTTCTAAATTAAAAGTGTTGCAAATGACTTTGCCAAATTAGTCAATTTTAACAGTTGAAATTTTAGAATTTGTTAAAGCTGCAGATTGTTATCCAAAATTTTTAATTGCTTATCGAATTATATTGACTATACTTATGACTGTAGCATCAACTAAGAGAAGTTTTTTAAAGTTAAAATTATTGAAAACCTACTTGAGGCCATCAATGTCATAAAAAAAGGCTGAATGGTTTGGCTATGTTATGTATTGAGAAGGATATGTTGGACAATATTGATCTTGATAATATTATTAACAATTTTACATCTAGAAATGCACAAAGAAATTGTTTTCCATAAATCATGATCATCTGTGTTTTTGTTAGTGCAATTGTCTTAGTGTTTTGTAGTCTAATATTGTTGTTTGATAGTTGCTATTGCTATTTTGTTGTTACTATTACTATTTTTAGTGATTTTATTATTACTTATATTTGTAAGATATTATTAGCTGATGTTATGATCATTTAATATTTGGTTGAGTATGTAGACTTATAAATTTAGTCATTTATGTTTCATGCAAACATGTAAACTTTAAGTTTACATGTTTGTATATTATTGATTTATTGGGGCCCTTTTTTTATTTTGCCCAGGGCGTATAAAATGATAGGAGCGGCCCTGGTTGCTATGTAGGATATATGCATCTTTACATACTTGTTTCTGTTGATAAATCTGCATATGATTGACTTTTTTGTCTTTTGATGTCATCTTAAATTCATCAACCTTGTAGTCATTCCAACTACTTTATGTCGTATTTGTAGCTCTATAAATAATACCTTCTACTAGTAAGTTAAAATAATAGTAATTATTTAGCTAAAGCTAATTTTTTGAACTTTATTATGTTAAGAGGCATTCTACTTCATTGGAATTTGGTACTATAGAAGCGAGTTAGCAAGAGGAGGATGTTAATAATTTCTTAGTATTGTTAGGTTTTTTTCATTTCAAAAAGTTACCCTTTACAAGTGTAATGCCTGCTAAACTTGCAATGTGCACTTATGTCATACACAACATGACTGTCAACCTGAGACCAACACGAGTAGAGGCAACTGATGTTGCAAATGTTGTACTAGATGGTATGTTATTACTTTGAATTACAACTTCCTTAATATTACTAGTTGGTTTTCATCTTGTTTTTGTGATTTTCAGACTTTGTTTTGAGGGTTGACTAAGATAGAAGAAAATTTCTTATTCTTTGTTCCTTTCTTAATCAATGATCCTATCCTTCTATCAACTTTGTTGATTCTCGTCCAAATTGTTTTAAAGGTGGTAATTATATATCTGAGTTATACCTTATTCTCTATCTACGCAGGAAGTGATGCAATTTTTCTTGGTGCTGAGACTCTTCGTGGACTATACCTTGTTGAAACAATTTCCACTATTAGTAGAATTTGTGTTGATGTACCATTATCCCTTTACATTAGTTCATTGATCTAGATAACTGGTTTGATATTGAATTTGCAGTTTAAGAGATTTTTTTAGAAAATAAAATGGTATTAATAGATCAAAATGTCTCACCTAACAGAAGCTTTAATTACGTATCCTGGATCGAACGTGAAAGGAAAATAACGAAGAAAGGTGAAAATATCGAATTTCAGTTCCATAATTTTCCAATGAGCTTTCTGAAGCTGAAATGAGCGTGAGTCCATCGAGATCTTCACAAAAGTTGCTTACCGCAATGCGTTAAAGCCTTTCTGTAGCTTTCTATATACATAACCTCTGAATAGGTCAGAGCATCCGTATGTTCACGATTTACTACAGCAGTTACAGGAGACCTTAACCTTCTATATATAGCATCCATATCGGTCCCCCTCATCAGGCTCAATATGGGTTCGGTTTATACTAATTGGGGTCCATTTTCCTCCTAGAAAATGGACTTCAACTCATTAATTTAGATCATTAATTAGGCCACTTTATTATCTTTATCTAGATCAAATTACGTAACTTAACCGATAAGTTATTTAAAACCGACAAATGCAATTAATTGTTGCCCACCAAATGGGAGAATTTCTAACATTCTTCCCCTTGGATAATAATCAATTGCAGTAATCGACACAAGTTTAAAACCAGTTTGAAAATACAGTTAAGCCACATTACCGAATTGGTACCAAGTTTTAAAAAAACATTTGATCCAAAGATAATGAAAGTCTATCATTCCGTCCTACAAGGTTTTTAATACCGAAAAATATCAAACACATTTGTCATGTGTGATACAGGTACAATATAATCATGCATATGTAATACCTTACTAACATGAATGAGAAAATGGAGTGTGATAAGCTAAGATGATACTTTTATGTTCTAAAATGTATCAATTTTATGTTCGTAGGTCTCGATTTTTCTAAACTTTATGCTAAACTGCATTAAATAAATCTTGTTTTCTCTTACTAAATGCAAAACTGTATTAGAGACAACCTTCATGTTTTCTTACTGAATGCTAAACTGCATGAGAGAATCTTTATGGGGTTAAAAAACTTATATCCCATATGTAATATGAAATATATAGAGATACATATTAAATTGTATGTGTCGTAATGACATAAGTCTAAGGTCAATCTATATATATGCTCAATGACCTTTAAAAAAGCTTAAGATTGACACTAATCTTAAGATTTTCATTTGTATTATGACAACGTATAATAATACCTATGACTGAGGATAAGCAATGATCATCTTTATTGATTAATCACTATATTGTCATAATACATCAAAATATA
This sequence comes from Erythroxylum domingense, assembly GCA_025594535.1. NCBI lineage: Eukaryota > Viridiplantae > Streptophyta > Magnoliopsida > Malpighiales > Erythroxylaceae > Erythroxylum > Erythroxylum domingense. Next base: position 29,160,842 of record JANQBM010000004.1, read on the forward strand.
CAAACATACAAAGAGCAAACATAATGATCCCTAACTAATAGCATCTAAGGACTTCAATACACCCATATTATATATATACGTCTTTCAAACACATGTGAGTGAATTCCTTTAGTTAAAGGATTAGTTAACATTTCCTTAGTCCTTAAATGCTCTACCTCAATGTAACCTTTCTATATCAACTCCTTTATGGTCAAGTATTTGACTTACAAATGCTTAGACCCACAAATGCTTAGACCTAGTGATATTCTTATTGTTGTTACTAAACAACATAGTAGCAAGATTATCACAATACAACCGAAAGGGTCTAGCCACAGAATCAACCATAGATAACTCAGAAATCAAATTTCTAAGTCAAACCGCTTGTGAAGCAGCCTCATAACATGCAACAAACTCTACATGTATTATTGAGGAAGTCACTAGTGTCTGCTTGACACTTTTCCATGATACTACACCATCTGCTAATATAAATTTGTAACCTAAAGTGGACTTTCGACCATCCAGACACACAATAAAATTTGAAGTTGTATACCCTACAAGGTTTAGATTATTGACCCTTATGTATGTCAACATATAATCATTGGTTCCCTTTAAGTATCTCAACACTTGCTTAATTGCATTTCAGTGGTCTATACCTGGGTTAGCTAAATACTGACCTAGCAATTCAACAGTAAATGCAATGTTCGACCTAGTGCCCACATGGGCATACATCAAGCTACCAATCGAACTAGAATATACTTCATTCTTTGGACATTATACCAAAGATAATCTCTTATCATGAGAGATAGGTGCCACAACAAGTTTAATAGCATCCATATTAAACCTGCTAACACTTGTTTAATGTATGCACTCTATGGGAGGCCTAATGAGTGTTGAGATCTGTCACAGTAAATTTGTATACCTAGGACAAAAGATGCTTCACCAAGATCCGTCATGTCAAAATGCTTGACCAAAAGTTACTTAACCTCATACAATATGATCAAGTCATTTAATGCGAGCAATATATCATCCACATACAATAATAGGAAGATAACTTTGCTCCCCTAACCTTATAATGCAAGTATTCTTCAACTTTGTTTTCCATGAAGTCGAAAGAGGACATAACCTCATCAAACTTTAGGTACCACTGTCTGGTCAAATTGCAAACCTTGTCAGTTTTTCTTGATCCTGAAATTATTTAAGTTGCTTTATATAGACCTCTTTATAAAGGTCATCATCCAGGAAAGCGGTCTTGAAATTCATATGATGTAGCTCCCTATCATAATGAGTTATTATTTTCATAATCACTCTAAATGCATCCTTTGAGGATACGGGAGATAAGGTAAATCAAAGTCAACCCCTTCTCTCTGAGTGAACCCTCTCATAACCAACCTAGCCTTAAACTGCTTAACTTTAGCCTGAGTTTCCTTCTTGTTCTTAAATAGTCATTTACAACTGACATGTTTGCAATATTGAGGCAAATCAACTAACTCTTATACCTTGTTATGCTTAATAGATCGCATCTCCTCTTTCATTGCATCCCACCACAATTTTGCATGGGTTTTAGAAACAACTTCTGTAAAAGTAAATGGATCCAAAACATGTCCAATATCCAATATCATAGTCTTATTCAACCGAATAGATTATGTAATTAGATGAGATAATAAATCATCTCACTCTAGTGGATCTTTGCAACTGCATTGGTTCTTGTACCCTAGGAATGTCTGTTTGTTCAGGTATGGGTTCATGTTCCTGTAAAGGTATGGTACTAAGACCTTGATCCGTGGAACTGATCGTATGAGTAGAAGATACAAGATAAACGTAGTATTCATCCTATTATCATCTAAAGGGTGCAAGGGCCCACCCATATCAAAGACATCATATTTTAGAAACTTAACTATTTGTGATTTCATTATTCTGGCTCCTGTACAGTTTAGAGTGGTCAGGATATCCAACCAAATAGCAACGAGTAAAATGAGCACGCAATTTGTTTTCATAAGGATTATACAACTGTACCTCAATAGGGCAGCCCCCACAGACGAATGTGTGAAAGGTTAGACTTCCATCTTTTCCAGATAATTAGGTGTGTTAGTCCTATTTTGCATTGATTTCATAATGTCTTTTAAGGTGCAATTATGTCTTTCAGTCACACCATTTTGCTCAAGACTACCCAGTAAAGTGAACTGAGTCATTATTCTAACTGATTCTACATATCTAGCAAATGGACCTTTTCTTGTCCTGACACACCAAGTTTGCCATGATAATCTCCCCTTCGATCAGATATGACAATCTTGATGGAATTTTCTAATTGGTTGTCAACCTCAGTCTTAAAGATCTTGAATTTATCAAGAACTTCAGACTTTTTCTTAAACAATAACACATAACTGTAATGAGAATAATCATCAATGAATGTTAGAAAATATCTAGCATTGCACAACATAGATATATAGGGTCCACTAATATTTGTATGTATGAGGTGTAATAAGACAAATGCTCGAGTTGACCCTGCAATAGTTAACACACGTTTCCAGATCATCAAAATCTAAAGTTGGGATAATGCATTTCTTTATTAATCTCTCAACCCTAACTCTGGAAATATGACTTAACCTTTTATGCCATAACATGTATGACTTATCCTTTATCAGGGCTCTAGTTTCATAAACTGTTGGGCAAGATACGAAGAAACATATATCTAATTCAGGGCAAAACACATTCTATATAAATCATATGACAAGAAAGTTGTACCTAAATATTTTGTATTAAATGGAAACTGTACAATATAAGCATTAATTACAAAACTTTAACCTTCTTTTTCCAAAATTGATACAAAAATCAAATTTCATCTAAAAGACGGTATATAAAAAGTTTCGTGTAAAAATCAAAATGAACTTTATATCTAAGTTCACTCATACGTCCCCCATAGATATTATATTTGATTCTTTATTGTTGTCAACCATCATTTTCTCCTTCCCTTTAATTGACTTTATCTTGAATATGAACCCCTGCATTGTGGAGGCAACATGATTAGATGCTCCACTATCTAGCCACTAAGAGTTGGATATGACAATAGCAAAATTAGATTCATGTACCTGATAGTTTCTGTTTTTTCTTCCAGGCCTTATACCTGTGGCAATCCCAGACCCTTACCAGCATTAGATTAACCAGCATTAGCATGTGGAGAAGATTTGGATCTCTTACCTTTGACCCTTTTGGGCTTGGCCTTTCCCTTTCCTTTGGTTACTGAGAGGACCTTATGAACATAATTCTTTAACTTCTCCTCTTCTGTAACACAATGGGCAATCAAAGCATTAAAGTCTCATTCCTCATCCTGCGAGTAATATATTGTCACTAAAATACTAAGCTCTAGAAGGAGTGTGCTCAGAGCCTGGTGAACTATGCAGACATCAGGAAGAGGAATATTCAATGCCTTAAGTTTACTGTAGAGATAGATCATTCTTGATATATACTCCCTCACTCCTTCTCCATTGTACTTCATGGAGAATAATTCTTTCATCAAAGCACTTATCTCAGCATTAGACGAGACTGAGTACCTATAGGAGACATTATCAAGAAACTCTCGTGCTATGGTTGTCTCCAGAAGTCCACTAAGCAAATGATCAGATATAAATCTCTTAATGGTCATGCAACATAATTTGTTCTATTGATCCTAGGCTATATAGGCTGCTTTATTAGCCACCGAGTTGCTAGATGTAGGTGGAGATGACCTATCCATATGAATGACCATGTCAATATTTGCCATCTCCATTGCAATCAATACATCGTCTATCCACTTCTTCAAATTGAAACTAGTTAGGGTTTCAATGGTGACACTGATATCATTAACAAAAAAGGTGACAACAAAATGACAATGTAATAATTAGCACAAATGTAGGATAACAATGATACTCAAAGTCATAAAATAGTATATGTATCGAGAATCCTACTATATATATTATGAAACACCTTTGGACTGAATATATAATACATACAACCAAACCTCCATATAAAAAAGATCAGGGTACACACCATCAACTTTCATAACACTACCACTTTTGGCGAATAGATCATTTAAGCAACAATTTTCCTCTATCTAATGCCTCTATGCACATCTCAAAATCTTGTGCAAAGTCAACACCTTTGGGAAAAATAACCAAACATAAGATCAGAAGCATCCCCTAAAATGCAAGTAGAACAATTCAAATACTGACTCGAAAGACCACTTTGGTAACTACATTGTCATTAGTACCCATAAGGTTCACAAACATAAGGGATACAACTTTATATTATCCTCATATTATATATAGGCATACAGTATGTGAAAATGTACCATCAATAAATACAAAACTCAAATGCATAGTTTAATTATCACATACTCGTGCTGAAATGATCAACAATGAAGTTTAATTGGGCCTTTCAAAAAATCTCAATCTGACTGACTATCATGCTATTCCAAGCACTGAACATATGACCCGAGACATGAAAACCTTAAGTATCTCCCTCATGTGAAGTTCATAGCATGAAAATTCACTCAAAACCAGCTTTAGAAAGCCTTATTTTCTTTTATGGAGTTAAACTTTAATTTATTACTCATGTAATAAATCTAGAAAAATTAAAAAAACTGTTGCAACCCCACCCCGACGAGTCACGTGCCTGATGTCCTACGAGACATCTGGACGCGCATCCCACAAGGGAGGAATTCCCCACCATCAAGCTTAAAAAAAAACAAACTCATTTCACTTACCTCTGAACAGAATTAATGGTAGGTCATAAAGGAATTTCAATAAGACTTCTTCATAATATT
>JANQBM010000004.1:29165718-29175909 GCA_025594535.1 Erythroxylum domingense
TATACAATCTTGTTCCTTTAATTTAACTAACACCATAAAATTCTCTAACTTAATCTTAATTTCTCCTTTTAATTCAACCAATCTAAGAAATAAACTCCTCAACCTATAGACATTCTAATTAAATCCTAACCAAAATAAATTAATCAAACTCAACCTCAAAATAAACTGAACATATGCTTATTTAGTAAGAAAAGGAATCGGGGCCCAACAAAAACTCACTTTATAGATTCCCTGAACTGGGAAAAAACTTAAAATTTTGGGACACTCTTACTAAAATTATGAAATTTTCGAATTTTTTTGATTCTTTAGTGCACTGATGTCAGCGTTCATTGTAGCGCTAACGTTAGCAACACACAAGCAATGCTTCAACACTGTGTGTGTCTGGCGAGATCGTGTGCAGTTGATATGCCTCTGGATGCATCTAACACGTGCTTCTCATGCACACCCATGCACACCTCACCCCAATGGCTCGTGTTCGACATACGTTCCACCTGCAAATACACCTACTGACGTCGACTTATGTGCCACACGTGCCAGACACATGTTCGTTCCAGCACGTACCAGACATAGTCGCTTTACTACGACACTGTGAACCATTACACGCACCTGACGATTTTCACACACTTGTCAAAAAATACAATTTTCGACAAGATGTGGACCAATTTTTCACACTCTTAGACTCGTTTTCAACTCGTTTTTCAAGGCTAACTATATATAGCCCACTTTCTAGCATCAATATGCAAGAAAAAACCAAAAAACAGAACTTTATTCTCTGAAAAATCTTATGGAAAAAAACCAAAAATTCTGCATTTTTAACCACCTGATCACGTAACAACTATGATACCACATGTCTCATGTAACAGAAGCTTTAGTTATGTATCCCAGATTGAACGTGAAAGGAAAATAACGAAGAAATGTAGAAATATCTTATTTCGGTTTCATAACTCTCTAACAAGCTTTCTGAAGCTGAAAAAAGGGCGAATCTACGGAGAATATCACAATAGTTGCTCACCACAACTCGTTAAAGCCTTTCTGTACACTTAAACCCCTTAATGAGTCAAAATATCCATACGTTCACGATTTGTTATAACAGTTACATGCAACCTTAACTTTCTATATCTAGCATCTATATCAGGCCTTCTCATCATGGGTTCGATATGGGTTCAGTCCATACTGATCGAGATTTATTTTCCTTCTAAATTTTAGCTATTAATCTAGATCATTTATTGAGCCACTTTATTATATTTATCCAAATCAAATTATGTAACTTAACCAATAAGTTATTTAAAACTGATAAAATGTAATTAATTGTTGTCTACAAAATAGAAAATTTTCTAACACAAAAAGTAGCTAAAAACGAAGTAGAGACCATGTAAAAGTGTTTTAACCAAGCTCTCCTCGGAGCCAAACCTAAACAGTACGTGCTCAAATGTAAAGCACAACCTCGTATTTACACATTAACATTATCCTAAATAGTAAATACTTAAACCTCTGCCTTGGACCACTCAGGAAGTGGCATAACTCAATAGAATCTATGTTTAACAACAAATTGAAACCTGCTCTTTCTATGTTGGGTTCCATGTTATCCTTCAGAGTAGAAGCTTCAAGGTTCTCCGAAGGTAGTTGGTTATTATGGAAAGATACTATCACAGTCCGGATCCTTTTAGCTCACTGACAATTCGTTCATACTAATATTGACTGGGGATCGTACAATTTTGACTTTACAGCTATTTACGCTAGCCCGAACCATTCCCTGCAGCACTTTCTGTGGGATTATCTCTAAAAAATTGCCCGTATCACTTCTAATCCATGGATCGTGGGGGGCAATTTCAATGCCAAACTTGACAGTACCGATAAGAGAGGGGGCTCCAAGCTGCCACCAGCAGCCAATCAACACTTCCATGACTGTATTCAGCAATGTCAGCTTCACGATCTAGGTTATTCCGATCCCAAATTCACCTGAAAATGAGGACAAATACTACCCAGACTAGATCGAGTTCTTTGTTCAACCTCTTGGCATTCCACCTTCAAGAACACTTCGGTTCAGCATCTCCCGTTCATCAAATCAGATCATCGACCACTTCTGGTGCATATTCATAACAACCTCTCGTTGCATCGCATCACGAAACCTTTTTGTTTTCAAACATGCTGGTTGACACACAACGAGTTTGATCAAATTATAGAACAAAAGTGGCAGCCATGTAATAATGATATCAGTGGCGCTCTAACCAATCTCTCACGTTCCTTACAGGAATGGAATGCTAGCACCTTCGAGAATATCTTTCATCGAAAGAAGAGGCTTCTGGCTTGTTTGCAAAGCATCCAAACAACTCTGGAAACTCAAGACTCGGATTCCCTTCGAGATCTAGATGAGTATCTCAGATCAGAGCTGGAACAAGTTCTCTATCAGGAAGAACTTTTCTGGCACCAATGCTCAAGATGTCAATGGTTAAGTCAAGGAGACCGGAATACGAAGTATTATCAAACCATTACCTCAATTAATCAGAGGAAATCTTGGCATACAACACTCACAAATGAGCAGGGAATTATGAGATCAAACACTGCGAGCATTTTACGGATAGCTCAGACTTTTCTGGCACATCTATACACACGAGACCGTCAGACCCCTACGACTTCCCAACTTCTAGGCACGTTCCCCCAACTCTCACCCCAAGCTACTACAGACTTACAACATACACCTAGCCCAAAGGAAATCAAGAATGATTTCTACTCCATGGAACCTAACAAGGCACCCATTTTGGACAGATTTACTGCCTCTTTTTATTAATCACAATGGGCCACTGTCAGGCCATCATTAACTTTGTTTATCCAACGAATTTTCTGGCACGCTGAACTCAATAGGACCATTATGGTGCTTATCCCGAAGATCCCCATGCCCACGGCGATTACCCATTTTAGGCCCATAGCATTTTGTTTCGTGCTTTACAAAACCATAACCAAGCTCATTGTGACCCGCCTCAAACCTCATTTAGATGACCTAGTGGCGCTGACCCAATGCAGCTTTGTTCCTGGGCATCAAATTATCGACAATATCATCATCGTTCAAGAGGTGCTCCACTCTATGCAACGAAGATCCGGTAAAAAAGGCATTATTGCAATAAAGGTGGACTTAGAGAGCCTATGATAGACTTTCTTGGGACTTTATCATTGATACTCTTTTTAAGATTGGTATTCCGGACTCGTTGACTAATTTGATCATGAAGTGTCTCTCCTTAGTTTCTATACAAGTGACCTGGAACGGGGAGCTCAGTGACTCTTTCTATCCCACCAGGGGTATTCCATAAGGTGACCCTCTATCGCCTTACCTCTTCGTTCTTTGCATGGAAAGATTGAGTCACTTAATTAACATTTCTATCTCTAACGGACGATGGAAGTCGATTCGATTAAGTAGAGGCGGACCTCCCCTATCTCACTTATTCTTCACCGACGATCTCATTCTTTTCACGAAAGCCTCCCTAGACTAGATACACGAAATACGGGATACATTAAACACATTCTACACAGCTTCCGGTTGACAGGTCAGTCATGACAAATCTCGATGCTTTTTCTGTAGGAATATTCCAACCACTTTGGCTCATTCCCTCAGCGAGGCCTTAGGATTCAAACCGACTAATAACTTAGGACGCTACCTTGGCGTACCCTTTTTACACGAATAGATTAATAAAAGGACTTATCAGCATATTCTGGACAAGGTTCAACATCGTCTCTCGGGGTGGACAGCTAACCTTTTATCGCCCGTAGGTAGAATCACTCTGACTCAGTCAATCATTGCAGCGATCCCCATTTACACGATGCAGATGGTCCGTCTGCCGCGACAATTATGTGATGACTTGGAGAAAATCATACGTCAGTTCATATGGGGCGCGACACCTGATAAAAAGACGATCAGCTTGGCCACTTGGGACACAGTGTGCCTGCCCAAGAAGATGGGGGGTCTAGGCATTCGTAAAATCAGGGAAATCAATGATGTGTTACTTGCCAAACTCGGATGGTCAATGGTTTCTAAGCCAAACGCTCTATGGGTTCAAGTGCTAATTTGATGCTAACAAATTTCCCCTTTTCTCTGATGTTACAGAAGGATAGATGATCTGGAGGAGTATCAAAGCGACCTGGCATCTCGTTATGCAAGGAATGAAGTGGATGTTAGGGGACGGGTCCCAAATGAGATTCTGGCTTGATCCATAGGTCGATGACTGGGGTCCCCTTCTCCCCCATACAGTGGCCCCGATCCCTCCTGGAATTATTGATCACCGAGTGCACCATTTCACAGACACTACTGTTAACTGACATTGGGCCGCTTTTCAACACCTACTCCCTCAGACGATCTGTTGGGCTATCGTAGGTATCCTACCACCGAAGCCTTTCCTAGGACCGGATAAGCTCATTTGGGGCCGCACGAAGAATGGACATTTCACCACGGCATTAGCATATTCCATGATCTTGCACCACGAGGAAGCTATGTCTAATGCCAACTGGAGGACTATCTGGCAGTGGCAGGGTCCCCAACGTATTCGCGCATTTTTTTGGCTCCTTTTGCATGATAAGCTTCTCACTAATCAACAGCGGGTCCGCAGAAGTCTCACTACGGATGCGACTTGTTACCATTTCCACCTCAAGGAATCCTTTATTCATGTGGTGCGGGATTGTCCCAAAGCCCGCATACTATGGAATAGGTTTCCCCCTCAGGTTATCACTGTCGATTTCTTTTCCACGGACAGCAAAGCATGGTTCCTAAAGAACCTACACACACACCGAGAGGTAGGGGGCTTCGCCTGGTCTATTATCTTTGGAACAGCCTGCTAGTTTCTCTGGTCCTGGAGAAATAGAACCCTCTTCGAGGATCACTTCTCCTGGCCTATCTCGCCGAAGCTGCAGGTTTTGGCATATGTGCACCACATTCACCTGACAACAGTTTGGCAAAGAAGGACTCAGTTGAGCAATTGCACTCATCGGAAACTAATCGTCGGATGGAGCAAACCTCCTCATGACTGGGTCAAATTAAATATAGACGGGGCCAACAAAAGCTCTCGTAATTCGGCCACAGCAGATGGCCTGCTGCGCGACAGTTCAGGCGCTTGGATGGGAGGATTTGTCTAGAACATTGGAAGGTGTTCCCCGTTAACAGCAAAATTTTGGGGGTGCTTTCGGGCTTTCAGCTGGCATAGTTCTTGGGGCACCGCCACATAATCTTAGAAGTGGACTCACACACAGTGACCGATATGCTCTCCTCTCCGACGACGTGAGCTACTTTCTTAAACCCTTTAGTGTTGGGAATTCATGAATTATTGTCCCAAAATTGGGTCATAGTAATTCGACATATTTACCGGGAAGGCAATCAGAGTGCGGACTGGCTTGCAAATCATGCAGAACAGTTCTCTTTAGGGATCACTACTTTTGAACACCCTCCTATAGGGTGTTTACATATCCTCTTAGAGGATGAGTCAGGGGTTAGTTACCCACGAATTCTTATGTAATTTGTAACATTTTTCTTCCTCCTAAAAAAAATTATCATTTGACTATTGGGTTATTTTAGCTTTCTTAATTAGCAGTTGAAACTATCATTGGCTATTGGCTGTTGTTTGCTTACTTTTGTCTTCCATGTAATAATTTTCTTTTCCTTGCATTACGATGCACAAGCATCCCGTCCAAGATTGTTATTTAGTTATTATATTTTATTAGTTTATGCTTTATAATGTTTTTCGCATTTAAATCTAGTTACCTTGACTCTTCCCCATTTTCACATTAATACAGGCAGAGAATGTTTTCAACCAAGATCTCTTTCTCAAGAAAACCGTCAAATATGTTGGAAAGCCGACAACCCACTTGGAATCAATTGCTTCTTCAGCAGTATTGTTGTTTGTCTCAATAATTATAATTATGGTTTAATTTATTTCTAGGAAATTCTATTTTCAAATTTGGTTACTTCATTAGCGTTTGTCAACAGTTTTCTAGGTTCAAGCAGCCATTAAGGTGAAGGCATCTGTCTTTATATGCTTCACTTCATCTGGGAGGGCTGCGAAGTATGCCCTTTTCTATATGTGCTAGTTGTGCCCATTCTGAGTGTTCAGACAAGTCCAGAATTTGATTCGCACACTTGATTCCTTTTTTCACATATGAAATATTTACCTTTCTCAAATGTACTCATGCTGCAAAATTGTAACTGCTTCAAACCTGCAGATTGGTGGCAAAGTATAGGCCAACCATGCCAGTATTTTCAGTTGTTATCCCCCGGCTTAAGACAAATAAACTAAAATGGAGTTTTAGCGGGGCCTTTGAGGTATCCGTTAGATTTGAATTCATTATGCTTCACTTATTGTGTTTACCATTTCGTCTTTTGCTTCTCTTTTGAAATTAGTTTTATTGAGGGTGAGTAATATTCTCAGATATTTTGTCAAATTTGAATGAAGTGACTTCCTGAAAGATTTCTGGTTCTGGTTACACTTCATCAAAAAATAAGATGGAACTGCCACCTCAAAAAATTGCCTGTGAAAGTTCCCCATATGGTCTTTCACAACTTTTGTGATTGCGTTCATAAACTCTTTAAGACAGGCTTTCTTTTCTTGTGATTTACGATGGCAATTTCCATGTAGTGGGGCATGGAACAATCATCTAATGATTGAATTTAGTACTCAATTGTAATAATGTTACAGACTGTTGCTTGACGATACCCATTTGGGTCCATTTATAATCCCATTTTTTATGTAACTATACTCGATGGTCTTGTGGGTTCATACTTCATACAAACCTCTTGATGGTGAAACTGATAAAACTTTGTCTTCTTCAGATTCCTATCCAGGCCAGGCAATCGCTTATTGTCAGAGGTCTGTTTTCTATGCTTGCGGACCTGCTACATCCAGTAAGTTCTTACATTTCCTTCTTAACTTACTGCAATATTATGTTGTTTTCCGCGATCATGATCTGGGTCTATACCTTATAAATTACAATCAGAATTTCTTGCATGCCTTTCAACTGTAATGATTAATGTATTTAGGTACCAGTGAACGAAACAGGGTTTCGCCGATGAGCATAGGTCTAGGCTTGTTATTTTACTCTTTAAATATGAAGTTATCTAAAACAGAATAAAGCTTTGGATTCAATCACTTTGGCATAGCTAGATTGTCACACGACTGGTTAGTTTGTTTGCCAGAAAGTAGGGGATATATCTGTTGTCAAGATTATAGAGCTTGAAGATTAGGAATAGTTGTCTATGAGATAGTCCCACTGAAATTTTCAAAGCGGATTATTTCGATGAAATTTACTTAGTAATAGAGCTAAATTAGTTATCATTAGTTTAAAACGCTGATCTGATGTTTATTGTATTCCTTTAATAATTTACCATCTAGCCATTGACCCTTTCTTTTGACGAAATGTCCTTATTAGTCGTTAGAAGAGCTTATTATTAGGTTATTACGTTTAATTCTATAACCATTTGTAGCAAATTTTGGAAATATATAGAAATTTGGCCATAGTTCTCAAAGAAGTTCAATTGATTAATACGCACACAACAATGAGGCATGGATACACTTCCTTGTATTTATACGCAATTAATGATAAAAAGAACAAAGAAAATTAGCCATTTTAATCTAACAAACCTATTGCTGTGCTATTACACCTATTATTTTACATTTCATCCGATGATGGGAGACGGTTCATTCCTTTTGTTTGAAGAAATTTGTTGCTGTTGCTGTTGATGAAGAAGATGAAGCAACTCCATCTCTCTGGCACAAAGCACCATTTTTTCATTCTCAAGCAGCCTCCTCTCATTCTGCAACTTTGCTCTCTCCATTTCCCTCTCCTTCTTGCTGCTAAATTTTGCCCACTTCAGTCTTTGCTTTTCCAACTCAAACGCTTGGTATTGATAACTCACTTGTTGCTCTTCCAGTTGTAACAGCCTAAGCTTTATGTACTGCTTCTTCTCCCATGGACTCTTTGCCCCATCTTGCATCGCAGTCATCAATTCTTCATTAAGTTGCTGCATCAAAGACGATGATAAGAAGGCTTCCTCTCTTGGCCTTTTAAGTGAGAGCTTCTCATCATGATCATCTTCATCCTCATGTCCGTGTCCACTTTGGGCCCTTCCTTCTCTAGCCTCTTCGTCCTCGTCATCATCATCACTGTCAAAGTCATCATCATCCTCGTCACTTTCATCATCGCCCTCATCATCATCTTCTTCACCATATATCCTTCTTCCCATTTTAGACCCTTCTGTTTCGGCCCTCGGATTTGTCACAACTTCGGCATTTTCAGATGAATGAGAACAACTCTTCAGTTGTTGCTGCTGCTGTTGGTGTGGTATCTGCGGAGGCTGAACATGAAACTGATCTGTAGCTGCCTCTGGCGACTGACTAGTTCCAGAAATAACACCAGTTGAGCTATGACCACAACTATTGTGATACGCACACATTTCTCTGAAAAACAATTGCTTGGAATTGAGTAATTTTCTAACCTCCTCTTTCATTTTTGGTGACAAGTCCATCGAATCAAGCAAGCTTTGATTCTCCACAACCCTGCAAGCAGTTCCTTTGCCAAGGATTTCATTGACCCTCTTATACCTCTTGTTCAGGTCATTGAATTTGTCCTCACATTGCTGCGGAGAAACATAGAATCCCTTCTCCATCATTGCCCTTGAAACTGACTTCCATTTCCCTTTCTTCTGTGACAAACCTCCTAATTTTTTCTTACCAGCAGGGTCATTCCCCTCGGATCCCATTTCATCACCAACGAAATAAACTGCCATTATAAGTAGCCTGACCATGCTATCAGTCCACTTCATTCTTTGCCATGGAGAAATTTTCCTTTTGGCATCAGTAGCGCTATCATCTCCAGCATCTTCATCACTCAATGGTGACTGCTGTCTGGTTTTTGCAGAGGCATATGGATAAGCATGTTTTGCAGACTGTTGAGGGTGGTAATCAGATTCAACGTGTGTATAGGTCCCCATTTTGGGATGCCGCAGATTGTTGGGGTTGTTCTGTTCGTTTTGAGAATTCTGAGGGTTTTGTTGGCGGTGCACTAGTGGCACTTCTAGCCCTGACATTCCTGATCCCACTCCCGACAGTATCCCACCAGGTAAACCATCATGTTCCATCAAACCTTCGAGACTGCTGCCCAATGCTTTACTCTTCGGTCTTCACCCAATACCTAACGGAAACAATGTCGCAGGGAGACTACTCCACGTTTCGGATTCTAAGTTTTGCAGCCAATAGTACCCGATGACACATCAAAACAAGGTGAAACAACAAAAGCTGAATTTGATGACGACAGACATTTGTGAAAGCTTACCCTTGTATAGAATTTCAGCAAAAACCCCTCAAAAGTGACCGCCAGCCAGAGCAGCAAGGATTCACAATGTTTAACTTGAAGCGTACCATCAAACAGGTTCAATACCCAGAAACGGGAGTCGCAAAAAGATTAAAACTTCAGACCTTTTTATGTGAGATAAGAACATTAGAACTTATTCAGGCTGAGCTGTACAAAAAATAAAGAGAGGAGAAAAAAGGGGTAATTGGAGGAAGTCGAGCCATTTAAATGGAAAAATTCAAAGGAAAGGAATCCAGGTAGAGAGTACGTTCGGTCTCAGAGGGTAGCAACCGCTCTTTTTTGGTTAAAGAGTGGGAACTTATGTGCTGGGTTTTGACAGAAAACTGCCCACAGTTTTGGGATATATCGCTTTCTGTGTGCTTAAACCCCCGGGTTTCTGAAAACCTGATGAATCGGCAAGAGGCGTGTCTTAAAAGTTAAAACCCACGTGCCAACGCCATAAGACTTAAGACGACCTTCACTTGTTCAAATTCATGGGTACAGTTGTACGGACTTAATCACTTGCCTTTGAATTGTAGCCGTAGCTTTTTGTCTACTCCACTTAAAATAATTCGAATTTAGCACCTGTGCTCTGCCGGCTAATACAGGTATTTGTGATTCGAACACGTGACCAAAAGGTCACAAAGAAGTATCTTAGCGGTCGGTCTGACATAGGCACGAGAGTGGTCCTGCCTTTGAACGCGTAATGATCATCAATCATTAGCGCCGTGTATGGTTGCTGTCTCTAAAGAAGGAGACGATAGCAAAATAAAATAATCCTTCCGGATTTATTAATTTTTGTTCCGATTTTAAATAATAAAGAATTTTTTTTTCTTTCAAAATTGAAGGACAATATTTTTGTCCATGTGA
>JANQBM010000004.1:29234800-29246651 GCA_025594535.1 Erythroxylum domingense
GTGACACGCCACCCTCGCAGGGCACGGATTCGGATATCACCGTCGATATCGGGTTCGGGTCCAGTCGGGAGTGGGGTTTTACAACCAGCGTAGAAAAGTAGTTTTGAAATTAAACTAGCCTACTGAACGTGCTGCAAACTAATGTTTAGTTTTATAGACTAGCCAATGAGGATCCTAACACTTATTTGGACAGTTTATTGGCGATATATTACATGTTTAGATATAATGGGTTATCATTAGATGCTTCCAAGATGAGGCTATTCCTATTCATGCTTAAAAATCGAGCCAAGGTGTGGTTGGATTCTTTTAGCCCAATGAACATGGCAATATGGGAGCAGTTGGTAAACGCATTTTTGGCTACGTACTTTCTCTTAATGAAGACTACAAGGATCATAAAGGAGACAAAAAATTTCCAAAAAAGTGAAGGCGAATATTATACAAAGGGTGGGAAAGATTTAAGGAGTTGCAAAGGAGCTACCCACACTATAATTTTCCTAAGGAGTTTCTTTTGCAAACATTATATAGTAAAGTAAATCCACCCACTAGAGGTGTCATTGATGCAACAACTAGAGGTTTGTATTGAGGAAGATAATAGATATTGGAGAGGAGTAAACAAATAATAGTTGTTTATGGATATTGGAGAGGAGTAAACAAAAACCAACCTTTAGAGATTAGAAGGGAGTACAAACCTGATTAAGCAATTAAATAGCCTAAAGGCCACTTCATTTAAGCCACTCAAAGCCATATATATGTATGTAAATTGTATGGGCAAGAAGGTCATGTTACATCTGATTTCTTTCTAGTGGACAGCAACAATATGGAGCAGCTAAACTTCATAAGAGCATGACTAAGTTGAGTTAGTAACAATCCTTACTCTAATACATATAATCATAGTTGGAAGAACCACCCAATTTTCTCTTATTCTAATAATTTAGGAAAGAAAATGAGAGCATAAAGCCTACCAGGATTTTAGCAAGATACGTTACGTCCATTGGAATCAAATATGGATAAGCTAATAGATGTGATGAAATCCAAGTTCATGAACCAAGATGAGAACTAGAAGAGGATGGAAGCTAAGTTCGACTAGATTAAGAAAAATCATACTACTTATATCCATAAATTGGAAGTTCAAGTGGGCTAATTAGCTAACACATTATCTACACAAAGTGAGGAAGTCTTCCAAACATCATAAAGTCTAATCCGAAGGAGCAATAGAAGGCCATCACATTTATAATTGGGAGTAATTTAGAAAATCTAACCAATAAGGAAGCTAAAAGAATGAGGATAAAATGGAAGATAAGAAAAAGGAACCATCATATATTCCCCCCTCCATTTATGCCAAAGATCTCATTTCCACAATGATTAAAGAAGAATCAAATGAACTTGCAATTAGTAAAGATTTTAGAGAAATTAAAGAAATTGAAAATTAGCTTACCTTTGTGGAAGCTTTGGAGAACATACTCAAGTATGTGAAGTTGTCAAGTATATCCTATCGAACAAGTGGACTTGGGAGGATAATCAAATGGTTTCTTTGATGGAGAGTTGCAGCTCCTGAATTACCAGCAACATGCCTTCAAAATTAAAGGATTCATTAAATTTTATGATACCCTATGTAGTTGTTAATTTAGAAATTGCTAAGGTTTTTATACGACTTATGTGTAAGAATTAAGCTTATGCATTCATCTATTTTCAGGAAATTAGGGTTAGGAGATATGAAGCCAACTTTCAAGCTTATTTAGTTGGTAGATCAATTAATAAAGAAACCGTTTGGTGTGGTGGAGAATGTGTCAGAAAAAGTGGATAAGTTTATTATTTTTGTGGATTTCATAGTGCTAGAATTTGAAGAGGATCAAAACTATCCATTAATTCTTAATAGATTTATGAATACAAAAAGAGCCTTAGTAGATGTCCATAAAGGGAAACTAATTGTTTGGATTGGTGATGAACAGGTTGAGTTCAACATGAGTAAAGCTTTGAAGAATATAAACGAGGGAAACTCTTTCATGAAGATTGATATAGTTGATTAGTGCATAAATGAGCAAGAGGAGAGCCATAAAGAAGATGCTAATGTGGTGAATGTGTAAGGTGATGAAGAATTAGAGTAGCAAGAGGAGTTAGGTGAAAAATGAAAGCAGGAGATCTTAGTAAGGACAAAAGCACCCATGCCACTTTCCATTAAGAAACTACCCACTTTAAAGTTAAAACCCTTAGCCACATACCTTAGATATACCTCTCTAGGTGAAGATTATACTCTACCCATCATAATGTTAAACAAACTGGATTAGGAACAAGGAAAGAGAGTAGTGTATGTTGGTGTAGTTTTAGGACATAAAATATCATGCAAATGTATTGAAGTGGATATAGCCTAAATGGGGGTCTTGGAGAAGCTTCCACCACCCTTTGATTGTAAAACTAAAATTTAATGGCCAAGCTAGTGACCTTAAAATTAGCATGTTATGTTTTTATATAGGTTTTTGTATTTTTTGTTTGTGTTTGTTGCATTATTTTTATGACTTTTGAATGAGTATAATTGATGGATGTTTATAGCATAAAGTGTGTCAAATTATTAAGGAAAATGTTCAACATAAACGATTGTGTAAATTGGAGCCGATCACCCTCTGTCACGATCATGAGTTTTTGCATGATTATAATAAAGGATTTAATAATAAGGCAATGTGCAAGATCATGCAAGCATCACTTGTTAACCCCTCAAAACCCTAGCCTATTTATTAGGTTCTTTCTTCTTCTCCCCCATCTCTTCTCTCTCTAGTCAACAACCCCCACCTCTTTTTCACTTGATTTCACTCAAATTTTAAGAAAATTTCATAATTTTTCCACTTTTCTTCCATTTTTACATATATTACTTATATATGTAGTGATTTTTACACTAGAAATTGTTTTTCCTAGTGTTAAAGAGAAAAGGTTTTGTAAATTTTTCCTACATTTTTTTGTGTTATGGGTTTTTATTTTGTAGGTTTTCACATAGAAGATGGCACCAAGAGTGAAGCAAACCATAAGAAAGTTCAAACCCAAGGTAAAATCAAAGGTATCTGGGAGTGGTTCACACGATTTAGCTACAGATTTTAAAGCCTCATTCCCGATCTTCTCACAAAAAGAAGGTGAGAAATTCTAAAAACTCTACTTTAAAATTGTTACTACATCTTGTTATTTTAATTTCCAAATTTCGAAAGTACTAGTTTAAAAAAAAAGGTGGAATCTTTGAGCACAAGAATTATTTTTGAAAAGTTTATTCATTGCGATTATGTTGTGTGTGAAGAACTTACCTTAGAATTCCATACTACTCTTAGTGATAAGCCAAACAAGTTAAACAATTTTTGGTTTAGATTAAAAGGGAAAACATACAACTTTAATTATTATGTTATGGAGGAAAATTTTGGATTCCTCGAACCAAATAGTATAATCCCATAAAGATTGTCAGGCAAACACATATTGGAAGAAATTAACTAGCCTATAAGTGTTTAAACCTCACAATGCACCAAATGATGTAATTAAGAGTCCAGAACACTTGTTACATAAATACATATGTCACACCATTTTTTCAAAGAGTCAAAGTAACAAGTATTTTAAAATGGATTTACTTTTATTTTGGTGTATGGACAACAAAGTTAAGGTCTGCACTTCCACGCGTATCTTCCACATAGTAGTTACTTTGATTACTAAAAAGAATAGCTATTTGGGAATGATATTTTTTGTAATTGTTTTGGCTTAATACCATGATATTGTTGCTTTTGGATTAACGTCTATTGCTCCTAAGTTTTTCAATAATAAATAATTAAAGAGGGTAAAAATCTTGGAGTCCTATCATTTAGAGCTTTGCGATCCAAACTCTCGATCTGTAGTTAAGTGTAGGCGAGGATTTTGGGATCTAGTTTAGCTCTGCAATAATAATAACATGAGGAAACACTGAGTAAGGAATTCATTGAAAAAGAGAAAGGCTAGGAGAAGGTGCCAAGCAAAATGGAGGAAAACAACAAAAGAATAGAGGGAAGAATGGATTCCATGGATTAAAATAGCTTAATAAATATTTATTTTCAAACGAATGGTTTTAGTCGATGTTTAGATAAATATGTTCTATGTCAAAAATGACAAAGATTAATTGTTGTTTTTTCGTATCTATATGGATGATATTAGATTAATAGAAAATATTCCAAAGATATTCCATGACCTAATAGTTCAAGATAAGTGACATACTACAACAGTATAGACTATTACCTACTTGTTTTTAGCAACGAAATAAAAATCGTCGTTAAATGTAAACTTATGGTGACGATTTACAAATTTGTCATAGAAAGTCAAGGTTTTGGTGATGTCACATAAAATAATCGTTACATTAGTTTTTTTAGCGACAGTTTACTTGAGACGTCAAGAAAGGTTCTCAATTTGGCAACGATTTGAGTGTTTCGTCCCCAAAGGTCAAGCATGCTGCAACGATAAATTAAATAGTTGCAAAATCATGAACTTTTTGCAACACAATATTTTGTTCGTCGCTAAAAGTCTACATTTAGCGAGTAAACCTATAAATCATCACCAAAAAGTCGATATTAAAGAATTTATAATTAATAAATTTAATTTGATAATTTTGTAACGGTAAATGTGCTTAATAATCCCAAGGTTAATTATAATTGACATTTTATAAATGATTTTTCATATTTTTTCATTTGACTTCTTTATAAATTTGTTTAAATATATAGTTAATTCATTAAAACTCTATAAATTATCTTTTTCGATCTAAAAAGATAAAAATACCTAAAATTTTAATATTAGTACGATAAAAATAATAAATTTAAGTTGATACTATTCTTAATCATTAATATTTATTAAAAATAAAATAATAATACATAAAAATATTGAGAAGGGTAAACAATATAATATAATGATATATGCAGGTAAGTAATACAATATTTTAATTAGAAGTTTAACAATTCTAATAAAAATACAATAAAAACAACAACTCCCAATATGAATCTCCCTAATACGCGGGTTATGGAAAGGTCTA
Organism: Erythroxylum domingense; assembly: GCA_025594535.1. Lineage (NCBI taxonomy): Eukaryota > Viridiplantae > Streptophyta > Magnoliopsida > Malpighiales > Erythroxylaceae > Erythroxylum > Erythroxylum domingense. Next base: position 29,239,818 of record JANQBM010000004.1, read on the forward strand.
ATAGTATACAATCTTATCCCTAACTAGTAGAGACTATTTACAAAATTCTTATAGCCATAATAACGAATAAAGTTTCACGTTGATTCCATCGAAAAAGAAATGACAATTAATTTTTTGGATTTCAAGTGACATGAGAGTCGGTAAAGGTAAATGAGTTCCCTATGTCTGGATTGCACATTTAAAGGCATCAATTGAAAAACTCATAGATCTTCCCTCAAGTGTTGGGTTATTGACATCCTCTTCCAATAACTTCTTGGCTATAGCTAAATTCGTAGGAGATATACGAATCCTCAGATGCAGTAGGGATCATTGAATTAGATGAACTGTTAGGACATAATTAGTATAGAACTTAAATAGCTTGTTAAGTCAAATTGAATAATGAAACCAATATGGAACACATGTATACCTGATTGAATAGACATAATAATTGGAATCGATGATTGTTTCAAAACAACTAATTTCCCTATTCCTTTATGGACCATCGAGACATCACCACCACCTCCATTTCCATCTATGTTCACTTGAAGATTCGAGAAAGCTTAACACAATATATAGTATATACAATCAGATGTTCATATATATAATAGCTCCATAATAAGAAATGAGGTACAGATAATAAAGGAAGTGTTTTAGTTCGGATGAAACTAAAAACCTTAAAGAAGAAGATCGGCTATAGAAGGTAAATGGTGATTAGTGTTTGATAAGGAGATTTTTTCTGCATTAACTTGTTCTTTATTAGGGAGAATTTTATTACATTCCTCCCAGCAGAGCTCATTTCCACCACCGAAAACTAATCGCCACATCGACATTCCTCTATGAATCAATGTTAATAGATATATTTTGAAAATTCAATTTAGCATAAAATTCATTTTGTTCAATTAAATTTTCGATGATAAGTCAAAGTACTACAGTTCACTAGTTATACATCTTTTATCTGCCTATTAAGATTTCTAAAAAGCAGTAGATTGGGAGTGATTAGAAAGATGAAACAAGTTGAAATTTGCAGGACAAATAAAAGTTTTCCGAAGAATATTGTTTAATATTATGAGCGTACTCATTTCCCCTTATTAGAATGAAAGTAGAATTCTTGTATTATTTTCTTTTAACATTGCCATAAAACTGTGATAATTCATGTTCTCCAGCTATTGATAATCCTATTAGTGAGCATTAATATATACAATCTTGAATCACCTTTGGTAGAAGGCTTCTTTAAGAAATAGTTGAAGATGACTCTATTATGAAGTGGTAGCCTTATGAAAATTGAGGTACTTTGGTCACTATCCTGAACTTTTCGTTTACATGAATGCTTTTCTTTACTATGTTACAACTAGTAGATATGTAAATGACTTCCATTACAATATTCTTTTGTTAGACAGTGTGTTGATCAATGAAATAATTATTACATAAATTGAAATTAGAGAATGCAATTATAAATTTAAATGTTTCTTAAATTAGATATATTATATAAATTTAAATGCTTGTTGCAATATTTTAATGTAAAAGAGAGATCTAATTTAAGAACATTAATTTTGTTTTATTCCTACTATACGTTAGTATTGGGGAAAATTATCAAGGTGATCATTAAAGTAGTGAAAAAAATAGAGGTTTCATACAATTTTAGTGACAAGGTCTACGTTACCAGCTTAGCTTTAAGATGGGAAAAACTTTATAAGTGTCCATAACTGAACTTTCATCGAACACTTGATAGTAAAAAAAGAAATCTTCCCTAATTAATAACAAAAATGTAAACAATGAACCCATTTTAGACTAACATAAACCCATTATGTCACAATAAAGCGTAGCAGTGGCAATTTACACAGACAACCAAAACAACATCATAAAAAATAAAGGACAAATAAGAACAAAAAAGCCCATAATAACCTAGAGAATGAAAGGAGAATAGAAAAAAATGCATAAGGTGGATGACTTACTTAGACGGACAAACAATTGAAGACAACCACAACAGAAGACGAAGGTTTGCCACGCATTACTCTTCTTTAATAATTGCCAAAACTAGAGGGAGAGTAGATGAAAATGACAAATAGTTGAAGACAAAGATGGCTTCAACTTTAGCTTCATTTTTATGCTAATAACCTAGTAGGGAACGACGTCGTTTGTTGTACAACAAAATTACAACATTGTTAGACGGTGAACGAAGAGGAATGTTGACGACTAACATGAAAATGACATCGTTTGTAGTTAACATAACTGACGTCGATTTCGTGTTAGTCACCAACATTCCTCTTCGTTCACCTTCCAAAAAAATGACAACATTTGTTGTACGTAAATGACATCATTTTTTATAAAGTCGAAAGAAATATACCATTCAGTGAGGAGTCAAAAACCCTTAACCAAATGATTTGCCATTACCATTTGGTTAAACATTTAGGTAACATCATAATGTAATATATGTAAATTGTATGTTACAGCACAAAATTTTGACATAATAAATAGATAATTATTATTAAATAGAGCAATATATATATTACATAAGTAAGATATGAGAACATTTATATATAATTTAAATTTTCATATATTATTACACTAGTTACATTACATGTTCGATATTAAATTGCTATTAAAAATTTTATTAAGTCAAACGAAATTGTAATTTATGATATATAATTTCTATAGTAATTTATGTTTATGATATGGTAAAAAAAAATTTAAAACATATAAAAAATGGTAGCTTTAGCAACGCTTTTGAAAATTGATTGTCAAAAGTGCACATTTTGCGACGATTTGTGATATCGTCGCCAATAGATGGGCATATTAAGCAAAACGTCATCGCTTTCATACAAAAGGTAACGATCTTTAAAATCGGTCACCAAATGGTATTTGGTGGTTTTCTTTTGGTAAATAAATGTTAATTCGTCATAGAATCTTTGAACGTTTTAAAAAATTAAGCTAAGACGATGTTGTTTTTTCGATACCAAACGACGTCATCTCAGCATCTGTTAAATGTAATAACACTGAGAACTCCTCTTTATTTCCTCTCCCGCTCCAGTTTCTACCTTTTTTCCTCTCTCTTATGATGGTTTCTCATCGTTTTCTCTTCTCCTCACCAACATTTTAGTGCCACTATCTTCTCCAGTCGTCGTCCTTATGTCCTTCAGTAAGGATAAGTAATTTAGCATTTATTGTTTGGTTTGCTTTGTATACACAATGTTGGTATTTTAAGATGGTACGTTGCACGAGTTTAATGAATTTTTAGAGTGTTTTTGCATTTTGTTGGATTATATGTGGTGCATTTGGCTTTCCAATGTGTTAATGTTAGTTGAGGAAGGAAAAAGACATGATTTCCTTAGGCAATTTAGGATGAATCTGTCATGCCTTTCAAGTATTCGACGAAAGTCTTAGTGGTCCCTTGAATGGTTTTCTCCTTGTTTTTGTTGCAGATTACTGCAAAAAAAATTTAATTGAGATAGTGAATCTATGGGTAAGTTAATTAATTGATTTATACATTGTTCTTTGGATAGGTTGGTTTCTAACAATAAACCTAATCTTAGTTTCATTGATGGAATAGACTCTTGTTTTAATTCTTAGTTTTTGTTTTAAATGTTCTATATTTTCTCATATTATATTCTTTTCTTTTCTTTGATTTTGATATTGATATTTGTATAACATGTTGGGATAGGGTATATTTTCAATTCAAAAGTAGTTGGTTGTTATTGTGTTTTTATGAATAAATAAATGTGTTTAGATTTTACAGGGATTTGTATTTTAAATCTCATAAGATATTGTAGTGTAATGAAATTGAAATTTCATGGAATTTGAAGTTGTGAAATTGCTTATTATTTACTTTGAAGTTGAAATTGCTTATTATGGAATTTGAAGCTGGAATTTGAAATTGCTTATTATGGAATTTGAAGCTGGAATTTGAAATTGCCTATTATGGAATTTGAAGTTAGATTTTGAAGTCAGATAAATGACAGTTGGACTTGTTATGATACTTATTGCATTTAAGAGTTGGTTAAGTTTTGAAATTGCCATTTTGGAGTTATTGTGGATATCTTATTCATTTTGTTTACCAACAATCGAATACAAGATGAACTACATTGTTATATATAATTATTCCAATAGCTAATAATAATTTATTTTAATACTAAAAAGATAAAGAACAACTGTATTATATTTAATACAAAATTCCCTTATTTTGCAGACTCTATTTTGTGTTGAAGAGCGTAGATATTTGTTCGACCTCGTCTTTCATCTTTGTAGTTTGTGATTGTCCGTCTATCCAGGTAATTTGTCCAACTAATGTCTCCAATATTTTTTGCTTTACTATTTGGAGTATTTGTGAGAATATTTTTTTGTGATTGCAAACAAGGTCTTGTTTTTGTCTTGTTGTTTGCAATATTCTTAGTATCATTGATGAGTTTTGAAGTAGCACCTTGTACTTCAGTGTTTGTTTGAAAAATAACTTACTATATAGACTTGTACTGATTAATTGACAAACTTGACAAGATTTGACATTATGTTATATAAAAATGAGGACTACATTTAATAATTCAGCTTTTTTACTTTCAATTGTATAGCTATATGGATAAAAGTTGGATGTCTTATCAGAAATGGCCCACTGAATATGTAGAAGGAGTTAAGAGTTTCATATAATCTGTAAAATATCAAATGGATGATGAATGTCGTATTCATTATCCATGCATAGATTGCTTAAATGTCGATAGTCAAAATCAAGATATGGTATATAATCATTTTCTAATCTGAGGCATAAATAAATTCTATGCTCCATGGCTTTATCATGGAGAACATAAGGAAGCAGGTTGTACTAAAAGTGTTGGTACAAGTATTGATGATAGTAACAATAACGATCTAAATGATGGGGATGATGGTAATGGAATAAGCAAAATGTTAGAGGATTATGGGAATTATGTAAAAACTATGAATGAAACTAGTTTTCCTAACATCATTGGTAGTATTATTGAAGATAATTTTGATAAGTTATTGAAAGTTACACAAGAACAATTATATCCAAGGTGATCACATTTCTCACAGCTCTCTTTTGTTGCAAAGTTGTTACATTTGAAGGTGTATAATGAATGGACTAAAAAGTCTTTTAACTTGTTAATTGACTTGCTCAATGATGCATTACACATTGGAAACAAATTACCCAAATCTTACTATGATGCAAAGAAATTGTTAAGGGATCTCGGATTATGATAGTTATCAATACATGCTTGTAACCATAATTGTGTTATATTTTGGAAGGACAATAAAGATCTTAAAGAGTATCCAATTTGTGGAACATCAAGGTGACAATTGGATAATGGGAAAGGGAAAAAGATATTAGAAAAAATATTGAGAGACTTTCTAATTAAATCATGACTACAAAGGCTTTTTATGTCATTTAGAAGATTCAATGATATGGAAAAACTTTGATGAAAAGTTTCCATGGTTTGCACAGGATTGTCTTCATGTTCGACTTAGTTTAGCCTCATATGGATTTAATCCTTTTAGTAATATGTGTACTTCGTACAACATGTGGCCAGTAATTTTAGTGCCATATAATTTACCACCTTGGAAGTGTATGAATGAGCATTTCATGCTACTTTCTTTGCTTATTTCAGGACCTACTACTGATGGTAATAATATCGATGTATACATGTAACCATTAATTGATGACTTAAACAATCTATGGGAGGTTGGATTAGAACATTTGATGATGTTTAAGGTGAAATATTTATAATGAACGCAGCTGTTTTGTGGACTATCAATGATTTTTTAACTTACGGGAATTTGTCTGGATGGAGCACTAAAGGGTATATGGCCTGTCCTGCGTGAAACCATCAAACTTATTTGATGATGCTACAAAATAAAATATGTTATACAGGACATCGTTGTTTCTTGGAACATGGGCATAGATGGCAGAGAAGCAAATGTCGTTTTGTCCAAAATGAAGTCATTTTGGAAGTTTTTACTTAATGGAAATTGATGGCATCCCTAATGGGAATTGATGGAAAATCAAAAGACACAATTAAGGCTAGACTAGACTTGCATGCCATGAATATAAGAAAAGATTTGCATTTGAAAAGAAGAGATGATGGGTCATACATTATTCCACCAGCTTGTTACAACTTGTCAAAAAAGTAGAAATAGACTTTTTGTCAATTTCTTAAATCAATCAAGTTTCCTAATGAGTATGCATCTAATACAGCCCATTATATGAATTTTAAATAGGGGAAAGGAACATGGTTGAAAAGTTATGATTGTTATGTACTTCTGTAATGATTACTTCCTATTAGAATACATGGGTGTTTGTCCAGGGATGTGTCTGATACTTGAAGTCAATTAGGTGAATTTTTTAAACAATTATGTTACAAGACACTTATAGTTGAATAGCTTGATAAAATGAAAAAGACATAGCTTTAATTATATGTAAGCTTGAACTAGTATTCCCACTAACAATTTTTGATGTTATGGTACATTTGGCAATTCATGTATCATATAAAACAAAACTTTGTGAATCAGTTCAATTTCGATGGATGTTTCCCATTGAAAGGTAATTTATTTCAACTTCTAATTTGTTTCTTAACTTATTAATTGCTAACAATTGTTAATGCTTTATATTTCATTTAGGTTTTTATGTTCTCTCAAATGATATGTACATAATAGAGCTCAACTTGAAGGGTTTATTGTAGAGGCTTATATAATGAATAAATGCTGACATTTTGTTTGACATACATAAATGACGTCGAGACAAGATTTAATAAACCAGAATGTAACTTTAATTTTGATCAAGATTGTTGGACCCCGATTCTTTTCTTACTAACAAGATTGTGCTAAATTCTTTTTGAGGTTTATTTTGATTAATTTGTT
>JANQBM010000004.1:29252578-29263467 GCA_025594535.1 Erythroxylum domingense
TTTCTACTGGATAGAAGTAAGGTTGCATGCTACTAGATCTTTCCAAACTTTCACATTTCAACGACACTGTTATTAGGTGTTATTCTCATTGTTATTGTAACTATCTACCTTATGATTAGTTATACGAGCCCTAGTTACCCGCTCAGGGTCAAACGTGAAAATGAATAAACGAATAAAACACAAAAAATACTCATTTTGCTTTTCATAACTTCAAACGATCTTTTCGATGCTGAAACTTCTAGATTTTCTCAATGATCTTTATGAAAGTTGATTAACCAAACGTCGTTAACGTCTTTCTGTGACTTTCTTAAAGCGTGAACCTCTTAGCAGGTTAGTGAATTTGAACATTCATGACTTATTTAAGCAGAAGCAAGAGACTTTAAAGTATATATATAACAAACATATCAAGTTTCTCCATCACAGGTCCAATGCATATTTAGCCTATATTGGTTAAAGTCTATTTTCTTCGCTAAACTTCAACCTATTAACTAAAATCTTTTATTGGACTATTTTATTATCTTTTAACCGGATCAAATTCGATTAGCTAAACTGTAAATTTATTAAAACCATAAAATTGTAATTGATTGTTGTCCAACATTTAGAAAATTACTAACATTCCCCCTTTAGGACAATAATTAACTACAATAGGATGAACAAGAGCCCATATTAATCCTAACTGGTAGCTAAAACATTCCGTGCCTTTTACGTAAAGAACCACTAAATTAGTTGCATATGATAGAACTTTCTAGTGTCATAGATAAATCATAGCAACACTAACCCTGCAAAGTTTGAAGATTCCAAGTAAAATAGAACTCATGATCTGAAAGGTCTAGGACCAAGAATCAAAACATAAGAATATGATATAAAAGTTGAAACAAAAACGCCAAATGCAAGACTATGTTGGTCAATTAATCCTTACAAAGCCCAAAAAAGCACAAATATGTAGCTACTATTTCCATTTGCAAGAACACCACAAGTGGACCATAAAATAAGCAGTTACTACGGGAAGAAACATAGAATTAGCATTTGCAAGAACGATACAGCTGAGAATTAGCATTTCAGCGCTTTCCACCTCCTCCACCAAGTTTAGGACCCTTTGATGCACCACCCTTGCCAACATTACCTTTGACTTGTGTCTTTTGAGTCTTGGACATGACTTCAGCCTTCTTTGCTTTCTTTTCATCCTTCGTCTTCTTGATCCTTTCCTTGATTTCTCTGTATATACATCAAGTAATCAGCAAAAAGTTGCATGCATGAGTGGCCCAGCCAAAGGCCACTCATGAAGTTGTGAGGCAAATTATCAAATTAATGTCAAACGGATATTATGCATGAAGAGAGATTGGGTACCGGAGAGCAGCTTCCCTGGCGGCATCACGAACTTCTGGCTTCTCTGTTCTCCTCTTCTGGATAACCTCCAGAGTGGCACCGACTATGGACCTGGAGTATGGCTTCTTGGTGGCACGTCTTCTCTTTTTTACTGCCTCTTGGGCAATATCCTATGCAAGTGAAGATAACACCACATCTAATTGCAATTTCAAGCAAACCAAAAGAAATGCTCTCAAAAAGGAAACAACCAAATTGGCAGGTCCAAAATCTAACACCATCCAAGATCCTAAGTGAGAAATAGATACCTTGCAAACGTCTTAACCAATATTCAAAATCCCTACAGTATGTCCCCATTTGCATGACTATCTAGTTCCAGGTACTAAATTCATTTGAAGTGAGATAGAAAATGCTTTGATGTGCTTATAAATATAAAACTCATTACCTTCTTATGTTGCTTCCTGTACATGGCTGTCCATGTAAGCTTGGAAGGCTTCAACCTGTTGTGGAAGTACCTCTTGCATTTTGAATTGGCAAACAGGAAAACCTGCACAAAACAGGCCACGGCACAATAAAGACTCAAAAATCAACACAATGCCAGATAAATTGATGACCAAATAAGCAGATTAAACATTAAAAAAACGCTAACTTCGCAATAACCTGAGAATCAGAACGAATAAATCTGATGCCTTTCCCGGGATAAATCTTGGCCCCACTGAAACGACAAAGCTCCGTCCTGATACGACATTGAAAAACCAAACCATTAAAACCTAAATTCCATAAGAAAATGAACTCGACGATGTGGCATTGCAGAGACAAACATTAACTCAAAAGACTGTGACTTTAACTGAAGAATTACGAATAGATAAGAGATAGGGAAACTACTTGAGAACCATGGCTGCGTGCTGTTTCGCGCTGTTGCTGGTGCCACTTGGTAAACCCTAGATGGCAGTGCTGCTTATATAACATCTTCAGTAATTTCCGCCATACTTGGGTGAAATCACGAACATGCCACTGCAGATTACCGGGCTATGGTGCTATTGTAATGAAGATAGCCCAATTTCTCAAAAGCCCAATGTACTTAGAGAATTATTAATTGATGTCGGGCCTGTCACTGTACCCAACAAAAAGAATGGGGTATGATCTGTTGGTGTTTAATTTTTCATAGTTATAATCATAAATTGAAATGTTTAGATTTAACATTTAAGATTATGTAGCGAAACTGATACTAATATAAAACCAGATAAAAGGATTTACTTCTGATACTGATAGTGAAGGGAATCTCAGACGCCTCTAATACTGGAAATTTCCAGGTTCTAGATTCTTATTTTATATGTATAATCAGATAATCTACAGTCAAAAATAAGCTTAAGAGAAGAGACGGATCATCCAGACCCGAATCCGTCACCTGTTTTGGAGACAACGGAAAATAGAGCAGTGCAAGACGAAGTAATTATTTCTATCTAAAACTTGAGCTCCACAATCCGTTGAAGTTGGAAGTTTCGAGAAGAATGGATGAGAAGAAGCAAGTGGTTGTGAAGGAGGAGAGGGATGAGGAGGAAGAGGTGGGTGGGAGCTGCGAGAGTGGAGACTACACGTCGGAGGACGAAGGAACGGAAGATTACCGGCGAGGCGGATACCACGCCGTTCGAGTCGGCGACACGTTCAGAAATGGCCGATATGTTGTTCAGAGTAAACTTGGTTGGGGACATTTCTCTACCGTTTGGCTTGCTTGGGACACTCACAAATCGGTACTCGATTCTCTTTTCATTTACGCTTACTACTCTTGTTTCGAATTCTTCACTTTACATTTTTGAGAGGGTTTTGTTTTGAGTAGGCTGCATTAGTTTAGTCTTCATTCATTAACTTAATTTTGTAACATAAGCTATCTAGGTTTATCTATAAAGATTGCATGTTGAAATTCTGATAGCCTATCTCAGATGATTTTACTTTTCGTTAATTTGTGTTAAAGGTCTCTTCTTCTTTCATTTGGTTGGAAAAGAAGCCGTTGACATGTCGTGACAGATTTGGGATTGTAATACTTCCCTTCTCTTTGTTCAGGAAATGTGCTAACAGAAAATCAAGTAATTATAGTATTCAGTTTTTCTTTAAATTCTCTTTGTTCAGGGTAGTGGGTTGGACTGAATTGATTGAGTATTTTATCTCCCTCATCTGGGAACTGAAAAGGAAAACAGAGAAAGAGGACACGGCTGAAATTAATTGCATCCTTCAGTACATAATGATATAGAAGAATGGTTAAATGGACAAGTTGGAGGATTTGTTTTCTTTATCTTCCTAAAAGATGGGAAGATTGACCAACTTGTTCTTTGCTTGCCGAGAGGAATGGAAACCAGAGGACTATAATGTGCATGTCCATTTTGAATCTTTATTGAACTTTTGGAGCTGGCAACAAGGATTAGGATTGCCATGTGGCTTTAGGAACTTGTCAGCAAAGGATTACAGTGGTTATATTGGATAACGAGACTAAGATGCTAGCACTATAAGCACTTGCTTCGGGGGTATGATAATTTTCCTTTGTCCAAAAGGAAGGAAACATATTCGAATGAAAAAAAGAAGGATGTTTAAAGTTTTTATTTCATTATTACTAGCAAAGGAGCTTTTGCTGCTGAGTTTGAAGTTGTTTTTCTTAAAAGGAAAGTGTCACAAATAGATTTTATGCTAGATAAGACTCTCCTTCTATAAGCACCATTCAAATGTTATTATCTGGGGAATTCTCTGGATTGGTTTGAATTGGCAGAATTGAATAAATATGGTAAACAATCCATGTTGAGTATCGGCAGTAAGAAGATCCCCTTTGTTTTCTGTTATGATGGCTTTGATGATAATTTTGCTTTCTCTAGATGTTCTTTCATTCTGAATCCCAACTTTCGTTGCTTTGTGCACATAGAATGCTAAATTCCTTTCATATGGCCATGTTCCTGATTTTCTTTAAACTAATTGTAGAATTAGATTTTTAATCAAATTTTAGGCTGGTATTGTAGTTTTGGTAACTTTGTTCTTAGGTATTTTATCTGTTCTTTGACACTGTGTTAAATTCACAGCAATATGTAGCATTGAAGGTACAAAAAAGTGCTCAGCACTATACTGAAGCTGCAATGGATGAGATAACTATCTTACAACAGATAGCAGAAGGAGACCCTGAGGATAAAAAATGTGTGGTAAAGCTTTTAGATCATTTTAAACATTCAGGTCCTAATGGGCAACACGTTTGCATGGTTTTTGAGTACTTAGGGGACAATCTTCTAACCCTCATCAAGTACTCAAATTATTGTGGAATGCCTGTTCATAAGGTTAAAGAGATCTGTTTCCACATCTTAGTGGGTTTGGATTATTTACACAGACAGCTTTCAATCATACATACAGATTTGAAGCCAGAGAATATATTGCTGTTATCAATGATAGATCCATCAAAAGATCCGAGAAGATATGGCACTCCCCTAATTCTTCCCAACAGTAAGGACAAGAGTGCATTGGAGTCTGGGATTACAAAATTAAATGGAGACTTAACTAGAAATCAGAAGAAAAAGATTCGCAGAAAGGCTAAACGAGCTGCTCAAGGGTGTGTGGGGAAGGATATTTCTGTGGAAGATGATGCTGATCAGGAATCATCTGCTGCAGAAGAGTCTCTTGCAAATAAAAAAAGCAATGCTGCGTCTGGTGACAACCTTCATTCTAGTTCTGATAATATAAGTAGATTATCTGATGCTGATGGAGGAAAGGGACCTGGGTTGGGAACTTGGGCTAACAAGAGGGGAAGCTGCTCATCTAGGCGGAGACTTTTGGCCTCAGTTGATCTTAAATGCAAATTGGTGGACTATGGGAATGCATGTTGGACATACAAACAATTTACGAATGATATTCAGACAAGACATTATCGGTGTCCAGAGGTGATCCTTGGGTCTAAGTATTCTACATCTGCAGACCTTTGGTCCTTTGCATGCATTTGTTTTGAGCTAGCAACTGGTGATGTGCTTTTTGACCCTCACAGTGGTGACAATTTTGATAGGGATGAGGTGAGCATTTGTGGTGGTAGCCTTTGTGCTAATTACAACTGCTAGATTGTTTTCCATTGCATGTTAAATATTAACGACTGAAATATATTCACATGCATGAATCCTCATTTGATTTTCATTAACACATGGAACCATATATCTTTCATCGATAGTTTTCTTTCCCTGTTGATATGCTCTAAATATTATTTCAGAAAGAATTGAAAAACCTAAAATGAATGAATTCTATTTATTCCTTTACAAGCAAATATGGGTGGCAAAATCTCTTGCTGCCATGGAGAGCGAGAGAGGGAGGGAGGGAGAGAGAGAGAGAGTTTATCTGGTTTAGTCAAACTGATATTTTAGTGGGTGATTGAGTGGAAATCATTGCCAAGGAAAGAACTTAACAAGTGATTTGATCTGCTTGCAACCCTTTCCCCAACTACCCTTTAGCTGTAAGTCTGGCTAGAAGACCGGGGTTACAATCTAGTGAAAGCATGAGTTTGGAAATTTTCATAAATTGAAGATGCAGCGATATTTTTCAGGATAAGCTTATAAATGGGGAGAAGTTTACCTGGCCAAAATTAGAGTTTTGTGTCAAAGTTATGATCTGCAAATTGGTTCCAACAGATCCAAAATGCAAAAGCTGTTGACTTTTACATCATGCAATTGGTCACAGCCCCCTGTTAGGTGTATTCATGCAACTTTATATCTAATATGTTGTACTGCCCACTTTGCATGAGGAACGTTCTTGTTACCTTCCACAGAACTTGTCTTATTCTATTATCTTTCACCTTTTGTTGTTCTGAATGCTAGTATTGTCTTGCGGACTTGGAACTTTTACTTGAAGGAAACAGTGTGATTGCTTACATGTTGGAATGGTGACATTTGTTTTGAGCAAATCATCCCAATATTGGTTGTCTGTGGTTCATTTTCATGGTGAGACATAAATTCCCATGCTGATAGGTACCGTTTCTTTTGCGTCAGAGTTATTGGTATAAATATTCTTCCTGAATGATCAATATTTAGATCTTAGTGTCAGACTTCATTTGATATAATGCTGTTCTTTGGAATCTCCAAAGCTTTTAAAATGATTGTTCTGTGGGGTTGCTTGTTCGTTATATGTCTTTTCTGAGTGTTGCAGACATGTGAGCATATTGAATTGTTTGGTTTATGAGGCTATTTGTTTGCGCATCTATGTGATTACTGATATGGAGCTTCTTTGATTCTTTTCAAAAAATATTTCAGAATTACAGGCTTCTCTTGTGTGTTTCAGGACCACCTGGCTCTGATGATGGAGCTTCTTGGTATGATGCCTCGCAAGGTGAGATACAACCCATCTATTCAATATAATCTATATCATAGGCAAGTTGAAGCTATCTAATGTGGAATATATTGGAAATTATTCTCAGATTGCATTAGGTGGCCGTTATTCCCGGGACTTCTTTAACAGATACGGTGATCTGAGGCACATTCGTAGGTTGCGTTTCTGGCCATTGAGCAAGGTTCTAATTGAGAAGTATGAATTTAGTGAGAGAGATGCAAATGACATGATTGACTTCTTGGTTCCAATTCTTGATTTTGTACCTGAGAAGAGGCCAACTGCAGCTCAGTGCCTCCTCCATCCATGGATCAATGCGGGTTGCCATCTTTTGGAACCATCTGCACCATCTATTCAAAACACTGATGTAGAAAGTCCAAATGATAAAAAGGAGGAGAAGAATGAGAAGGAGACATTGGAGATTGGTATGGCGAACGTTGCCATCAGTGCAGATGCTAAAGCAATTAAAGATAGTTCATTCTATGTGGACTAGCAATTTATCCATTTCCTCTACCGTCCACATGAAAATTCTCTGCACCAGTAGGTAACATTCGTGTGAGGCATGACATGCTTCCCCAAAGTCTATTCGATTGGGGTTTTTTAATCTCTGAATTGTTACGAGCCAGGAGTAAAGACCTGGGACGAGGCAGGAGTACAGACCTGGGGAATGACAAACGTTGTAGTGCTTTGGGTGGAGCATTTGCCTAAACAGAATGGCTTGCCAAGAGTGTAAGAGAATTTACGTGGATGATAATTACTAGAGGCGTTCCGTTGCTCCGTGCAGAAAGGTCAAATGAAGCGGCTCTTTTTCCACACGAACGTTCTTTACCAGTGTGATTCATGTAACATCCTCAACAGTCAACACTGGACTCCATTGAACATTTTTAATACATTAATACCCCCATAAAGATTGGTACGGAGATAGCTTCTCTGCCCAAAATAGTAAACCGCTGTTTACCGTTGTATTCTCTTACCAAGTTCCTAACCTTTCAATTGGCAAGAAAGCCAATTAGATAATGGTTACGTTTGGATTTGCGGTGCAATAAAAATAAGTGCTTATTTATTGTAGTTTTTAAATGTAGTTATATGTTTAGATCTGTAGTGGATAACTGAAGGTTGAAGAAAACTACCTCAATAAGAAGAAAGAGGATTGCGTTAGGAAATTACTTCTGTGGTGAAAATTTTATTTTTTATTAATAACTTTCACTATAAGTATTATTTTTTTTTATACTTTTAATTAATATGACCAATATTTTAAAAATCGGATCGGATATCGATCCGTTCTAAAGAAAGGTTTAAGATTTAGAGGTTCAATTGGTAAGAAATTGCTATAAAACTGATATATAATAAATAAGAAGTAAAACTTATAAAAATAAATAAAAATAAAATATTTTATCGAAATAAAAATACACCAATGTCTATTATTATATAATGAACTAATAATAAATAAATATGAGTTTAACATAAAATTTAAAATAATAATAAAAATTAAAATTGTATTTCTAAAGGAGATTGTGTCTCATCATTATCAAAAGTTCTAAATTCTCTAATATTATTTAAAAATTCATAAGCTATGTTTTCATTCAAAATATATACATCAATTTTTTTATTGTATCAAAATAAATTACAAATTAGTAATGAATAAAATTATTCTAAATTGTAAACTTATAATACAGTGTACTTAATAATCTAATTAATTAATTAAATTAACCACAACAAGGGTGTTATTATGAAATTTTGCACTTTCATGAACTTGTTTTTTCTAATTGACAAAATATATAAAAATAAAAATTATTATTAAATAAATTAATAATATTACACATGAATTACAATGAGCTAATTAATTGTAAGAATATGAACTAACAATCACGACATCACAGCAAAAGCAAGGGGAAAAAAACCTTACACTTCTATTCTGTCATGTTCATTACGACTTGAACTTCTCATCAATTCAACAAATTAAGTATATCCTTTAGTAATGACTACGGTGTTTTACAAAATAACTTCATTGACCAGTTTGTTTAAGTTCTCCAACGAAGTACCTGTATAACTTGTTGCGGCTTCTGTTTCTTCTTCCATTCTAAGGCCTTGTTTTTCAATTTCTTAGCTTTCACCCCACTCAAGATCTCCCTCATAACATTCTCCACTTCCTCTTTGGTGAAGTTATCGCTTAACTATTCGACTTGCAATTGGTAAATCTGCACAATCCACCAGACGTAATTAGCGCAGTGTTAGACGAACCAAATTAAAACTAGTTGGACTGAAAAAAATAAAGCACAAATCCGTAAAAGATAAAGAAGTGCTAACCTCCATTAATAGTCTAGCAGCTTTTTCTCATCAGCTGTTTCACAACCTTTGGAGACTCTCTTCTCCTCAAGTTTTATTATTGTTTCAGCCTAGGCCATTGTGCAACCAAGAAAAGTAAATTGTAAGTAGGAAATATTGTGGGGAATACAAGAATGGATTGCAACTTTGCTCGAGAAAATTGACGGCTTATCAAAGCTTGTCCTGAGGGACATTATAAACTACCACAGTGCCATTGTAGAAAATCGTTAATGGGGCTGTTTCTAAAGAATTCTCAATCGAAGCCCCGAACAGCGCAACAAAAATGTGATCAAAAAGTTGCTTAATTTGTTATAAATTTCAAAAAAGAACAAAAGGGAGATAATTTGTGTATAGGAGCTATCTATATGTACATGGGAACAAGGGAAAATGCTTCCTTTGGAGAAGAGGGTACCGAGATTGGCTTGTTGAAGTTAAAATAGTTTGTGCTTTCTGGAGACAAAGGGTGGCTAATGGCGGAGACAATGACGGACTTTAGAAGTTCAGGGTTGATTTTGGAAATGGCACTTTGAATATCTGATAGAAAATTTCGTGAACAAAAATACCATTCGGAAAATGAACAAAAGAGCAAGAAAATAAATCCCGAAAACTTCTCTAACGAGGAAGGCATCTAGGGAAAGGAGAAATGGAGGAGCAACCCTTGTCTACGCCAAAGAAATCTAGCTCAACAGTTGCTCAAGACATAATACTTAGTGTTGTTGTGGTAGCAATAGAGAAAATATTGGGTTGATTGAGCTAAAATGAGTATTAGTATAAAAGGGCGGGAGGAACCATACAAGTGGTAGCGGCAGTGGCAGCGACAATGACGACGACGACGACGGAAATTAAATATAGTTGGAGCTGCACAAGGTGCCTGAGGCCTGGGATTTGAGAAATCATTTTTCTTTCAATTATTTGAAAAACTGGGTACTTAATTTTTGGCTCTCACAATCACGTCTAGTGTTGTCTTCTATTCTCCGATTACGGTTGAACTGGTTTGACAAAAAAATGGCTGGTTTATCAGTGAACCGATCGGTTTTAATATATAGATGTTATTAAGTAAAACCGAACCAGACCATTGACTGTTTCAAACCTTTTTCGGTCGGTTCGGTCCGACCCGATCCAGTTTTTAAAACTTTGAATATGACTAATAATATATTTTTATAAAATATTTTATTTACTAAATTTATTTTATTTATATTTTATTATTTTATTATTTATAATTTTAAATTTATATGACTAATAATATGTTTTTTAATTATTTATACAATAATTAATAGTTTATTAAATCAATAGACTTTTTAGTCACTTTATCTATTTTCAGCAATCGCAACCACACTTGCCAAATACTTATTTTCACGTTTTAGCAATTATCAAAACAGCAATCTAAAAAACATAAATACTTATTAAGAATAAGTACTTATCATTTTAGCAGGTTAATTTCAGCAAGTTGTCAACTACCACTACTCTCCCAAATCAAGTTGAAGAGGGGTCTATACGACCTTTATAATCTATGGATGTTAAAAGTTATTTGACGTTCTTACCTTTTTTTTTTTCCTCTTCTTGCAATTTAATCTTTATTGATTAAAATCCATAAATGAAAGGGGAAAATAAGGAAATTTCAAACCAATATTTCAATTTTATAAAATCAATTTTGTAAAAGTTAAAAAGCGGTGTCCTGGCCATTTGACCATTATGTGATTGGACCTGGAGAAAAGTATAAAAATAAAACGATTAGATGATTATCATAATTAAAAATAAGAATAAATTGTTATTTAAAACATTTTAATAATGATAATTATTATTTTTTATTAAAGATCCGAAGAACAGTATAAAGTTCCTAACAGTCGTCCTCTTGGTATCGTTGACACGAGAATCCTATTTTCATTTGGACTGGGTACTCCTACAGATTG
>JANQBM010000004.1:29286699-29300251 GCA_025594535.1 Erythroxylum domingense
TACTAATCTATCCAATTGTGAAGAGGTGACACGTTATGTATGGGCAAGCCGGTTTGGGTGACATGTGGTGGACTGATACTAAGAGAAGGCATGCGACACGTCGTCATCTATGTAAAGAGAAACTACGGTTGTCTTAAATAGTGGTTATATTGCACGGGTCCTCTTAGTGGAATACGGAATCAAAAGCGTTACGTGGACGGATGTACTGGTAATTTTGACTAGATAAGCTGCGTCACCAGCTGAATTCTTGCTTCCGGTACTCTTGAACCCTTATCGTTTTGGGTATTTTTGTTTTAACAGAGAGAGTTTACTACCAAACCATATAACTCTCAAAGTATAGATCTTTATCATGTGGGTTTAAATGGTTTGAGATTGCTACTATGTTCGTAGACGTATGCACCAAATGTTTTTATGATATTGTTAATTATTAAGTAGAAAGGGCTAGCCCGTTGCCAAAAATATAAGAATAAAAGTCAAAATTACGCAGGAATTTGCACAAAATAGAAACAAAAAATATGCCAATAAGAAAAATCATAATTATTCAATTAGGGTTTATTGATAGCACAATACATTTTTTGTACATTTACACGGTAAAAAACTGCACTTGGTTGAGCTCAAAATCACATCACATTACAGTGGAACTTTTCTAGGACTAACTAGCTACCCATCAAAAAGTACTGGTGTGTGGTGGATGTTTTGGTCAGCTGGGTATGAGAAATAGATCTTCTTGTATTTTAACATTCAATCTCCTAAGCCATATAGAATGAAGAATCATATGAAAAACATCATAACGCTTTGGGGGAGAGTTGACCTCAAAGTGTCGCCTTATCTGCACTAATCTTCTCTGCATTCTTATATACTGTCTTGGAGATATGCTATTCAGTATTTCCTTCAATTTAGGAATGTCTCTCACCGGAACCTCAACAGAAAATGCCTTCCAATTCAGCACGTCGCTGAAAGGTGGCACGTAATGATCAGAGATCAACACAGGAACACAGCCTGTGTAGAATGCCTCAACTACTCTTGGACTCGCAACTTCATAGCCACTAGGACAAAGGCAAAACTTGCTTTTTCGCATCATGTCGTAGTAAGATACGCCTTTAGGGAGGTACCTATGCACCTGAATATCGTCGTCCTTGTTCTCCCAATGCTCCAGGACAACAGGCCTAATCGGGCCATGAAGCCCTCCGGCAAAGAAGGCCAAGATTGACCGCTTTGAAGGAGAGGGTCCACCGATCAACCCCTTTGTCGAACCTGTTTGGAGATTGATCTCTGGAAAGGATACATCTTTGATGGGGTTGAACCTTTCTGAAGTGTTGGCATTGCATAATGCACGAATGGCGTTGTTTGCCAGATGAGGGACTGAGAATGAAGTTTCAGGTCCCTGTAAGAATAAATACATGCCAGCTAGCTTCAATATATTGACATTTACATGTCAAAAAGTACAGGAATAATTGGAACATGAGCTTGTGTTTAAATAGAAATGGGCACTTACCCAATCATGGCAAGCAAGCATGAAGTGATCAGCGCCAAGACTCCGATTCCAATACGGGTATTTTTCAGCAACAAGATTGACATAGTCAGTCACCGTCCTCCTTATGGGGCCAAAATCATGTGAATTACGTACATAGACAAACTGGACCATCATTGCTACACTGAAGGGAAGGAAGAAAACATGTGCCTTCTCCGGATCCTTGGTTCTGAATTGGGCATCCAACTCCATCATGTGAATAAAATTACCTTCCATAGAATATATGCTCTTGCAAGGTCCGTTATGGAACACAGGGGGTTCCCCTTCTCTATAAACAAACACCTTAAACTGTTTTTCCATTTCCAGGTAGCTCCTGCAATGGGAAATGCACATTGTTATTATACATAACCAGAGAAAGCTTGTTCTGTTTTGATGAACTTCGAATTAGATGATGAAGAATGCAAGACTCTAGTCCCAACAAAAGGTGAGAAACACTTCTAGTTTACTGTGTTGGGCCTATCTAAATTGAGCTTATAGTTTAATGTCTCTCAAATTCATATCAGCGAAGAGCGGCCCATTACCAGCCTTGTATAAAATCGTTGTCATTGATATTTTTCAATGCATTGTACGATGTTGATGTTTCGGGTGATGAGAACGGACGGATTACATTTCCACAAAGTTCAGCATTAGAAGTTCTCAGCAAAGACAAAACATAACAATCGATTGCAATTAGATGGATAAAATAAAATGTTATCCACTTTTTTAAAACGATGAAGTATCACATATCTTTTACATGTCTCTTACTATTTTGTTTTACCTGTGGAATACTCTGGCATTCCAGTACATAGGGCCGTGAGGAACATGGTCAGAGTCCTCAAGGGTTTGATTTCCATCCTTTGCCTCCTTTATAGCGACCCGAGTCTTCTGTAGGCCAGCTTCAAGCCTCTCTAAATTTGAATATTCTCTCGGATCTTGGCTTTTCACTGAAATATGATCATGGGTCTCATTCCTGGAAATTTCAGCTACTGTGATTTCGATTCTTGAATTGTTTAAACCATTTTCTGTGGTTGCGCTCTGGAGAAATACCATTTAAATCTGATCAACTTAAAATAACTCAAGCATACCTTGGGAAAACGAAAACTGTACTTACATAAAAGCTGCAGGAGGTTTTGATAAAAGGATATTGCACAGCAAATAAATTTGGTTAAATACAACATACGCAAATGACAGCATCGATCTAAACATGGAATAAGTTCACAAAAAAATAAAACAAAAAAAGCATGGCTCGGACAAAACTCTTTGTCTATGTTCCTTCAGGCACAAGAACAATCTTAACTTTACAGAAACATAATTCAAAATAATAAGAAACTTGAGGAATTATGTCAAGAACATGCAGAAGTTCTGAGGATTAAAATGAAAGAATAAAAAAGCTTACTGGTTCTTCCAAGTGAATAGCCTCAACAGGAATCGGTGGAGCAGAAGATCGGTTCAGAAGAGACTCATCAGAAGTAGCTTTTTCCTTTTCCGTGTTTTGAACACCAACAACCACCACTGTTGGGTGCAAATCCACCACACCTTCACTTTCCTTCCCCTGAGAAACTGAGATCATCTTCTCAGCCTCATTCCTCCACATCCAAAGTTGGCTAGATATGAAATCCCAGGTGTAAGTTTTAGGACCCGAAACGGCAACGAACCCAGAAACCATAAGCAACGGGACCATAAACAGAAAAAGCTTCACAGATGCAGAAAACCTGCATGTGACCATTTTCTTGCTGTGCCCATTATCCCCCAAGTTCGCCATAGCTACTGATCAGGCCGAAGGCGTTAACTGCGAAGTTCTCTTAAAAGAGTTAAAAGCGTCCTTGGGGTATCAAAATTTCCTCTCTTTTGCCCATAGATTCATGCAAGTTTTTTGTACCTTTGGTGATAAATTCTTTATGACTTGAGTTCCAGAGATAGTTGAACAATTGGTGGCATGCGGTTGCGTAATCACGCCAAGCGTCCTCTTATAAAGCCACTCTACAGGTGTGCTTTTCATGCAAATTTCTTAATTCCATTTCTACCCCTCCATGTCCCCGACCCTTTTCTGAAATATTGTTGTCGCTCGGGCCGCATAGACGCGCCGCTTCTATATGTATTCATACTCGCCTCGAGAAGGGTTCTACGCGAAGTTTATGTATTAATTGGTCATTTATGGAAATACATTGGCAAGTGAAGGTGTTTGGCGAGTCGAGGTTGTGCTGTCTACGGTGGTCGGATTTAAAAGTGTTCTGATTAAATTTAAAACTCTAAAATTTCGATAAAGATATCGAATAAAGACGGTGACTTCTCTTTTTTTTTATATATATATATAGATGTTAAAATATTATTTTCTTACCTTACGTAAAACCAGCCACCAGGACACGAGTTTCTTGATAGTCCAAGTTCAACCGCCACCATTCAATATTTGACAAGTCTCATAAAACCAAAATCCTGACAACCCAAGTTTATAAGTGATGGCAATCGGCGACATCACATGCAAACAAAATAAGGTTGTAGACGTCCCATATCCTGCCAAGTTTTGAGGTTACCTCATTGAGCATATCCACCTCGCATTCTCTATGTCTATCCCTTGATGTGTTGGCCTCAAGTATGGGATTGTGATTGGGATTGTGATATTACATTTCTCCGTGGAAATTGCCCGTATGTTCACATCCAAACTGGATTTTTAAAAATTTTGGAAGTCACAGTTGTCTTGTTGTTTAGATTTTTTTTTTCTCGCAGAAATGTGATATTATTAGCTAATTTATTGATGTAGCACAGATGAGCAAGTGATTAGTGGCCTTTTTTGCTTTTAGTGTCATAACTTGTAGGTTAAATTTTGATCAGAAGTTGGGTCTGTCGTATTGATTGTGTGATGCAATTGACATTTGTTGGTTACCAATTAAGTTGCTAAATCTATTCCCCCTTTTCGGTATAACTGTATAATCCTAATAGTACATACAATTTGATGGAATAGTTAGGTGACTGTCATTTTACACGAATATGGTACATATTCTAATAAAAAAGTTTTGACTTCCAAGGGACAGACCATTTGGAATTTACAGAGTTCCCAAACTCGGAAAGGGGAACTCTGTATCCGTGATATTAATGCATAGTTAATGAGTTTAAACATGTAATCTAGTTAATGGACTTAAGAGTTAAGCGTGTGCTTAGCACGAGGTACAAGTAGAATCTGAATTATAGTGTAGAAAATATCAACGGCAATTAACTATAGTTGACATTGATCCTCGTGGAAATTAATTGGGACCATCTTTATTAGGCCTTAAACGCAACGGCACGGGAAGCAGAAGGTCCGCTGAATATCGACGGCAATTGACTATAGTTGACATTGATCGTCGTGGAAATTAATTGGGACCATCTTGTTTAGGCCTTAAACGCAACGGCACGGGAAACAGAAGGTGCTTGTGCTTTGTAACACCGCTGTTTACTTTTATACCTATAAAAATTACCCTCCAAGAATCCTATAACACCGACACTCCACCAGTTGCCAAGTAGACTGAGTACTTGTAGGAATTTTTTAGTATTCATCTGTCTCACCTCTTTGATGCTAAGGAAAAATACAAGTCTACATCGATCGGCAATTATGAATGTAAATATAATAAAAATGAGAAATAAGTTATTCTTTTTAAAATTTTAACGTTTTGACAGCGAGGACAAAGAGTGGAAATGTCATCCCATAAACGGCATTGCATCCACAGAGTCGAGGGCATCGATCCACATAATTGAGTTTGGGGGACGTTGATTGTGATGTAATCGTTGGCCAATGATATTCTTTCGTATGGACTTTTCTTGATAGCTACTCTCAATTTCACGCATACTTTCACCAATAAAAATGAATCACATCACTCGCACTTACCAATTCTCTCTTTGATTCTGTCTGTCCCATCACTTTCTCCATCCCTACCTCACTCAGTGACCCTAATCAATATTTCAGATACTGTTAAATCACAAGGGTAACGGCTTCTTTGTAGTTGGACGATATACTGTCATATTGATGCATGCTTTATTTAAGAACGACCACGATTATGTATTTGATTGACATTCATAACAAGGGATCAATTCACATGATGATTAGGTCTGAACAAGGGTTTGGTTTATGAGGAAAGAAGAAAACGAAAAGCAAAACCTGGTACATGTAGAGATGAACTAATCTAGCAGCTGATGCAATGCCCAAATTCGTGTGAAGCACTTGAGAGTACGTACAGGCCTAAATTGTCTTTACAGATAAAATCAACGGGGGAGTACTTGTCTAAGAATTCACTTGATTAGACAACCACCAAACTGGTTGGTTGATGATTTGAATTTCGGAAGATGGGGTGCCACCGTTAAGAATTCAGTTTGGCTACATAATATACAAAATATTCAAGTTAAGACTTATAATCACACATACAAAGTAAAATTATACATTAGTCTGGTATCTATCGTACCTGCAACCATAATACTCCTTTTGTCTTCTTTTGTATGGTAGATGTAGGGTTAATTAGATACAAAACTTCACACATCAATTCTTCTTGTTTTCTTTTCACAAATAAATAAGACTTTTGGTCAAGTAATCTTTGTCAAACTTTACACGTCAATTCTTCTTGTTTCCTTTTCACAAATAAAAAAGACTTTTGGTCAAGTGATCTTTGTCAAACAGTAAAATTTGAAAACCGCATCTCAACTAATTAAGGCTAAAGTTGAGCATTATTGATCGCCTCAAAACTTCAAAGATCATATGGAAATTTGGAAGGCACTTTTGAAATCTCTAGAGATACTTATCATGTTTCTCGAACTAAAATTAAAATTTTAAAGTGAAATTTAATTATAAAAACAATTATTATTTTAAATATATAAAATTATTTTAAAAGTAATTTTATAAACTATTTTAACTCTCTCTAAAAATATAATTATTCATCATAGAATTAATACTTTTTTGTATTTATTACAAAATTGTAAAATAAAATTGTAAAATTTAAAAATATGCAACATTATATTTATTATCAATTATTAACTCATAATTAATGAACTACTATAAATAAAAATAAAGGCACATGTACTAAATATAAATATATAATTATTTTGATAACTTAAAAGAACATATTATATAATTAATTATTTGAATTTAAATATGATATAAAATATTTATATAATTATTTTTAAAACACAATGTTGATCAATGATCAACGAGTTTAATCAATAGTAAGTTTAAATAGTAGTAACTCGTAAACCAATAGACAAAATTTGGTGGCAAAATCTTTAGCAAAAGCAAAAAGAGAAAGTCCTCACTTTTGGCTCTTTAGTGCGCTCTACTTTGTTGCTAAGACTATGTTTGGTTGGAAGTAAGGTTTTTAATTGAATAGAATGATTTATAATGGAATGGAATGTAAAAGAATGTATTATTAGAAAATTGTTGTTTGGGACGGATGAAAAAGTTCATAATGTAAGACAATGAAATGTTGTTTGAAAGAAGGGTTCATAATGTAATATAATGAAATGTTGTTTATCATTTTATATTCTATCATAAACCTTCCAAATCGGAAGTAACTTATTTTTACTATTTATAATGGAATGAGATGTAATGTGAAACCCTCCGATTCCATCCTATTTTATTTCATTCCATTATAAACCCTCATATTAAATGATGAAATAATATTATATTCTATTTCATTTCATTAATAACCAGCCAACCAAACATAGCCTAAAAGTTTTATATTCAAGATTCAAGAGATGGGCTCCTAGGACTGACGGAAGACCTCAATCTTGCTTTTGTTGTTGCCAAGTTTTCCAGTATGGTGGCTCTATATGTTATTACTTCACGACTCAAGACATACTCACAGGCATTTAATAATGTTTTTTATATACCAATTCAAATGCCTATTTATTTGAAGATTATTTTCTTATAACAATGAAATTGTAATTTTCATTTTGCATATTACATAAAAGTTTATATGCACACAATAATATATAAACTATATAATTAAGATAAGATAAATTATTTGATAAATTAATAATTTAAATTCATTTTAATTAATATGTAAAATTTTAATTCATTTATAATTTTATTTTAACATCTTTTAAATTATTAAAATGAAAATAGTCATGCAATTAAGACTTATATTTAAAATTTTTAAATTGGTAAAGCAAAGGCTACCAGATAAATTATACCTTAACATAAAAGTTAAAAGGCTCTTTGCCAAGTCTCTCACCAACACGAATTGATCTACCCCTTTAGAGAATTTTTTTTCTCTTATTGTTAATATCGTGAAGCTAGTTTGCCAACTCAACTGGAATCATAACGTCGTGTGACAATTGTTGAGTATCCAACACTACTTTGAGACTTTCGATGATCATAGACATGTTTATTGTTTAGGGGATGACGAACAAGTGAAGACAGGATGGATGAAGCTTTTCTGGAAGAGACACGACAGTGTAGGGTGCTATACACCCGTGTCCTTAACTTGCACGATAATGTATGTTAAGTATGTAAGCACACACACCATGTAGAGTGACACACACCTATGTTTTAACTTACACGACTATGTGGATCAACTGTATAAGTCTCTGAAACTATGTGAAGAGTGAAGACATACATAGTCATATACACACTTGTATGTATGACATATATCATCATTTGTGACAATTGTATAACTTTCTATAACGGTGTATGTCCACGACTCAAGTGACATTAAAAGAGGCACGATCACTTACTCGACTATGTATGTGACTGTGTATATTGTAGAAAACCTAATTTAGGATATAAATGAGGAGAAGACATAGATTTGTTCATTAGGAGGCACAAAAATATGAAAAAGGGAAAAGAAAACAGAGTAAGAGAAAGTAGTTTCTTATTCTCTTCCATGCTTGATTGATTTTGGGGTTAGATTACCAGTTTGTTGATTTTTACATCAACTTTGGTTTCAATCTTGAATCTTTGTGAGATAACTTATTGTTAGGAAGTGAGAGATCAAATTTTATAAATCCTTATTTGTGATTAGTGAATTTGCTTGTTGGTTTGACCTGTAAATTTTTTCTCTCCTCTGGAAAGTTTTCCACGTAAATCTTTATGTTCATCTCTTTATTGAGATTTTATTCTCTTACTAGTATTATCTCATTAAACTTGATTAGAGTTCTTTGTTATTACTATTAAGTTGACCTTTTAGAGAACTATGTTTTGGTTGTATTTTTTTTTTCTTTTCTCCTAACAAGTGGTCTCAGAACCATTGTGATGGAAGGTGAAAGTAGTTATATGATCAAGTTGACATTACCAAACTACTCTATTTGGAGGCCCATTATAGAGGACCTTCTGTACTATAAGGATCTTTTTGATCCTATTAATGTAGATAAAGGTATAAAGGATGATGTTACTTTAAAAAGATGTCAGATAGAAAATGGGAGAAGATGAATTAAGAAAATCTAGGCACAATTTGATAATGGATTAATATTAGCATATTCAACCATGTATCTCTAGAGAAAGATCCTTTTGAGTTGTAGAAAAAGCTAGAAGGACTCTACGAAGGAAGATTGCACATAATAAGGCTTGTAAACTTGAAGTTAAAAGTTGGGAAATTGTTTTCAGAGCATCTGAGTGATTTCCAGGGTATAATCAACAAACGTGCAATAATGAAAATCATTCTTAATGATGAATTTGTTACCATATAATTGGGAGATGCTTGTGACAATTAGCAATTCAATTCTTGAAGGTGTGCTCTCTTTGGATGTAATTAAAGAGAGTATGTTCAATGAAGAAATCAGAAGAAAAGAGATGAGAGTTGAAAATGTACAGACTTTCTTGGTGGAGAGTAAGGGAAGGAGCA
Source organism: Erythroxylum domingense (assembly GCA_025594535.1). Taxonomy (NCBI): domain Eukaryota; kingdom Viridiplantae; phylum Streptophyta; class Magnoliopsida; order Malpighiales; family Erythroxylaceae; genus Erythroxylum; species Erythroxylum domingense. The sequence continues at coordinate 29,296,009 of JANQBM010000004.1, forward strand.
AGAGTAGGGGTCCCAAAGGGCGTGGCAAGTCTAAGAATCAATCAAAGTCTAGAGGTGATAAAGACGTGAAGACTTTCTATTATTATGATAAGCTAAGACACGTAAAGAAGTTCTACTATAAATGGAAAAGGGATTAGACAAACCAAGATCATCAGAATGATAGTGATGATAAAAGTACAACTACAACTACTTCAAGAACGAATGAGGAGGTATCCCTAGTTTGTGAGATAAGTGATTGCTTTCATGTTAGTGATTCGAGTTCTAAGTGGCTAATTAATATAAGAGTGTCATATCATTGCTTCAAAAAAGTGGAGTACTTCTTAAACTATAAAAATGGAAACTTTGGAAGAGTAAAGATGGGTAATCAAAGTTTCACTAAACTTGACAGTATGGGTGATATCTGAGTTTAAATAAATGTTAGATGTTTACTGATCTTGAGAGATGTATGATATATTCTCGATTTAAGACTAAATCTGTTATCGATAAACGTGTTAAATAGAGAAGGATTCAACACACTTTAAGGGATAGGAAGTGGAAACTGCCTAAAAGAACATTGATTGTTGCTCGAGGATAATTAAGTTGCACATTATACAAGACAAAATTGAAGGAATGAAGTGGTGGAGAAGCATGCACAGTCAAAGAGGAAATTTCTTCAAATCTATGGCATCGATGTTTGGGACATATGAGCGAAAAGGAAATATAAGTCGCTGGTTGGTAAATCCTTTATCCTAGTTAAAAATTCATTACCTCTAAATCATTTTGATCATTGTTTAGCAGGAAAGCAACTTAAAGTCTCTTTTAAGAAACAATCTACAAGAAACACAGAGATATTGAGGTTGATAAATTTAGAGTCTGTGATCCTATTAAGGAGGTGTCATTAGGAGGTAATAGATATTTTCTTACATTCATTGATAATACTTCTTGGAAGACATAGGTATATATGTTGAGAGTTAAGAGTCAAATATTTGAAACTTTCCAAAATTTTCATGTTATGGTAGAAAGGGAAGCTAAGATGAAGCCGAAGTGCCTAAAAACAGAAAATGGAAGGGAGTATACTTCCAAGGTGTTTAAAGAACAATATACGTCATATGGAATTAGACATGAGAAAACCAAACCAGGAACTCCACAACATAATAAGGTTGTTGAGAGAATGAACATAACTATTATGGAGAAGGTTCGTTAGAAGCATAGAATGTCTAAGTTGCTGAAGACATTTTAAGAAGAAGCAATCCAAACTGCAGTCTATTTGATCAACCAAACTCCCTCAGTTATGTTGAATTTTGAGATTCTCAGGACAACATGGTTTGGTAAAAATACTACACATCATCATTTGAGAGTATTTGGCTGTAAGGTATTTAGACACATACCTAAGGATTAGAGACAAAGGTTTGACTCAAAGACAATACCTTGCATCTTTATTAGGCTATGGTTATGGACAATTTGGCTTCAGAATCTATAACACAGAGAAGCAAAATGTGGTCAGGAGTAGGGATGTGGTATCCCAAGAGCACGAGAGAGGTGCTGATCTTCTAAGAGAAGATAAGTTAACTTACAATAGCTCATCCTATGATATTGTTAATTTTTCTTCTAATGTTGAGTAGTTTGTAGGAGATAGAGATGAAGTGTGTGAACAAACACACATTAATGGTGATCAGATACGGTCTAATAATGACAAGCTATATGAACCAAATCTAGAAAATGTTGATGACGAAAGTATTAAGGATAATGAGCAAAGGGAGCAATTGGATCTAACATTTGATCAAACACAACTTCAAAGATTGAAAAAGGAGACAAGGCCTTCTAATAGATATTAAAGTGCAAAATATCGATTAGTTACCATTGAGGGGGAGCTTGCGAATATGCAAGAAGTTGAATCTTGTGATGATAAAGATCTCTAGCTAGCAGCTATGAAGGAAGAGATGAACTCTCTGAAGAAGAATGATACATACAAGCTTATGAAGCTTCCTAAAGGTAAAAAAGCACTGAAGAATAAATGGGTGTTCAAGATGAAGAAAGATGGTGACAAGCTAGTAAAGCATAAGGCAAGACTAGTGGTGAAATGATTCAATCAAAAGAAAGGTATATATTTTGATGAAATCATCTCACTAGTGGTAAAGATGAATTCAATTCAAATAGTTTTGGATTTGATTCCCTGTTTAGATCTTAAACTTAAACAGTTGGATGTTAAGAAAATCTTATTACATGGAGATTTGGAAGAGGAGAAATACATAGAGCATCCAGAAGGTTTCAAAGCTAAAGACAAGGAGAATTTGGTTTGTAAGTTAAAGAAAAGTTTACATGGGTTGAAACAAGCTCTAAGGCAGTTGTATCAAAAGTTCAAGTTTTTTATGACAGATTATGGTTACAAGCAAACTTATGCCGATGCGTATGTATGTTTCAAGAAGTTCATAGGTGAGAATTTCATCCTTCTTCTATATATTAATGATATGCTAATTATGGGTTACGATGTTGGTAGAATCCAAAAGTTGAAGATGGATTTGTTTAAATCTTTTGTATAAAGGATTTTTCTAAATCTTTTGATATGACTTACAAAGCAAATTTTGAACATAGGATAAGAGTAAGAAATTATGGTTATCACAGGAAAGCTATATTAAACGGGTGCTAGAAAAGTTCAATATGAAGCATGTCAAGTCAGTTAGCACGTTACTAACACATCACTTCATGCTGAGCAAGCGTGTATGTCCCTTAATAGAAAAGGAGAAAGTTGACATGTCTTCTATTTCCTACTCATCTACAGTAGGGTCTCTAATGTATGCTACGATATGTATAAAGCCAAATATTGCACAGATTGTTGGGTTAGTGAGTAGATTCTTATCTAATATAAGAAAGTTCACTTTGAAATAGTGAAATAGATTTTGAAATACTTGAGAGGTACTTCAAAATGAAGTTAGTGTTTTGATGATGGGGAGTTAATTCTAGAAGGCTATATGAATGCAAATATAGCTTAAGCATTTGGAATATCCCAAATGTTTGAGACTATTATAGTTGAGAAAGCATGTGCTCATCCACGTGAAGGTAACACTTTAAAATTATCGTGCCCAGGAGACATTAAGTAATATGATAAAACATAAAATTGAACAAATATGTTTCATTTGGTCTACACATGTCTTATCAACCAAAGTAGAACTTTCCAAGTGGATGAAGATTCTTTTGGATCCTTGCTTTATCGAGCTGATTAATACAAATCATATATTAACTTACTGGAACTTACTCCAGTTTCTTCTTGATTCCCTTTAAAAGCTAATAATTGTTATTACAAACGAGTGGTTAAAATGAACCTGAGTCACTCAAGCTTGACCAGACCCATGATTAAAATAAAGGCTTAGACTTCTTCAAGTGGAGAAAAAGCTTAATCCAATAAAAATAAACCTTGATATGGTTAAGGGAGAGTGATTAATATGATATAAGTGTAATTAGATTCATTTCAGAGGAGAGTATAAAACTTTTAAATTAGTCACATGAAATTTTGCACTATTTACATTATGATCTCCTCCTCGTTCAACTTATCTAATAAAAGTTTTTTTAGAGTTAAGTTATTATTCTAGTGGGGAATCATAGTTTTTAGCTGAAATAATTTACATTTAACTAGGAATTGTTGTTCCTTTTTTAAAATTTTGGGGTTCACCAATTTGTGAAGTACTAATCTACAAAATTTGTATTTTAGTAACATTCCTTTAATTAATCTTTTTGTAACACTACAAGAAAAACAACATTTAGGAACGGAAAAAAGTGCCAAATTCGTCCCAATTTTCGTTCCAAACCCAATCAGGGATGGATTTTAGGACTGAAAATTATCTTTCGGTATTTGGTTGGTCGCAAATCTTAGGGACGGACAATAATCCGCCCCCAAAACATAGGAACTGAAAAAAGCCGTCCCAAACACCGTTCGTAATATCGATCCTAATCTAATTATTGTATTTGTTTTGGGACGAAAATTTTCTTCCTAATATTGGTACAGAATGCCTGTTTGGAACGGATTTAAGGACTAAAATATTAGTTCAGCAGATAACATTTGAAACGGAATGTGGGACGGAATTAGAGACGAAATTAGGGACGGATTTGGGCACAGGCATTTGGGGACGGATGTAACATCCCATTTTCAGAGAACGGGTCGGACCAGAGAAACGGGTCCAAGTGTGGAAAAGCAACACATCTCATGCTCATGCATTTGTGAATAGTGAGTTTTGCGCATAAAAATTTATTGTACATGCATTCATGACAA